>JAWQRP010001894.1:0-17282 GCA_033557875.1 Quadriops clusia | reverse complement strand
CACCCCCGCAAAAAGCGCATGGTAGGCAGTGACTGCTGCATTCACACCTGCCACTTGGGCAGTTCTTTTAACAGCATAGGTGGCCTTTGCCAGCCTCAGCCTCAATTGGTCCGCCTGGGGTCGCCACGTGAGACGGGAGTCCAACCAGACACCCAGGAACCTGACCGGGGCATCCGCCTCGGCCCATCTGTCCGACGAGAAGGTTATTGTGGCGCTTTTCCCTCTGTTCAGGTATAGTTCATTCGCTCTAAACCAGCCCTCCGCGTCGTCAGTAGCCTCCCGGACGCGTTGAGCTAGGCCCAACTGTCGCCTCCCAGCAAGGCTCAAAGTCGTGTCGTCTGCATAAAGCACTGTATGACAATTTAAATTCAGCGGCAAGTCGTTCATGTATATTATGAACATTAGGGGACCCAAGAGAGACCCCTGGGGGACCCCCCTCCGGGTCCCAAGAAGATCACTAGATACCCCCCGCACCGACACCAACTGTTTCCTCCCATCCAGATAAGATGCCATCAATCGCAGCGAGACACCTCTGAAACCATATGTTTCCGCCTTGCGGAGGAAAATCTCGTGAGACATACTATCGAAGGCCATGCTCAGGTCACACATTTGGCTCATACAATCCTGTCGGTTCTCGAGGGAATCCCGGATAAAGTCCAGAATGGAGTTCACGGCGTCGGAGGTGCTCAGTCCCCTTCGGAAGCCATACTGCTCAGAGCAGAAATAACCCTTCAAGCAGAAGAAGTCACTCATGCGTTCAACCATCAGGGCCTCCAATACCTTGGAGAAAGATGGCAGAATAGCTATTGGTCGGTAGTTCTTGCACTGGTTTATGGGACCCCCTTTGTGTATGGGGGTAATCCTTGCCAGTTTTAGTTTAGAGGGGAAGATTCCCGCACAAAAACATTTATTGAAAATGTCAGCAAGTGGTGGTGATACCATGGCTGATACCATCTTTATTGCTTTAGTGGATATACCGTATATGTCTGGAGTGGACTTAGACTGTAGACCATCTATGATTGACTGGACCTCCCCCGGAGTCGTTGGACGGAAAAAGATACTGGAGCCATCCACCGGGAACATCCTATGCTCTACTTTCGCGCTCGGGTTTGTGAGCCTCATTTCTTCCACTTGCTCCGTTGCCTTCTTCACGAAGTAGTTGTTTAGTTCCTGACATGACGGCGCACCAATGTGCCACTCCTTGCGATCTCTGCCAGTCTCGTAATTTATGATGCTCCAGACCGCTTTCTTCTTGTTTTGTGCAGTTTCTATTTTTTGCAGGTTTACATTTTTTCTCGCTTCTTCTGCCTTTTTAAAGTAATAGGCCTTGTAGTTTGTAACTGATTCACTTAGTTCAGGGTTTTGCTCCTGCATTCTTTGCATTAGTTTCAGCGTCTGCCTGATCTGAAAGAGATCTGACGAGGCTAGTGAGGCCCCAGAGACGCCGGTCTTTCGGCCTTTAGATATTTGTGGTGGGAAAGCCGCTTCAAAACAGTTCAAGAAGCCCTCCATAAAGGCATCAAACATTAGGTCCGGGTCCCCCGAAGGTAGCGAGAAGTCCCACTCACTCAGGAGGTCCCTAAACCTGGCCACACTCCTGGAACCAAAATTTCTCCTCCTAAGGCAAGGTTTTCCTTCACTTGAAGTGTCCCTGGATATCACCACCATCTGCGTTAGGTGGTCACTGAGTGCGGGCAGGGTAAAAGCAGACAACACCTCAGCATTTGTGAAGATGTTATCTATGCAGGACTCACATTCCCGCTGTATACGTGTGGGTACATGAATCGTTTTCCTCAGGCCAAAGTTGTACATTAGTTCAAGAGTTCTGCATTGAGTCCTGTCGCTCTTCATGAAATCTATGTTGAAATCACCTGCCAGAAATAGCTTAACATCAGCGGGAAAATCAACATCAACAATTGACAGGATGCCATTCAAGGCTTCCCAGTAGGAGTCCAGATCACCCGAGCCGGGATGGTAATTTACAATTATTACAATATTTTCATTTGGTATATATATATACCAGCAGCTTCACATATTCGTTCGACAGATTTACTTTTAAAGTTGAGTTCATTATATTTGTGGTTCTCTTTCAAAAAAATGCAAACACCTCCATGAGAGGATGACCCTTTGCTTGTCAATCCCCTACTAAATGATGTTGCCATTTTGTAGTTATCCACTTTGTAGTATTTTTCGTTTAAATCCGTAAGCCAGTGTTCACTTACGCAGACAGCGTCGGGATTATTCTCGTTGATAAGGTGGTTCAGTGCTTGCAGTTTATTTGTGATACACTGGATATTTAAGTGCATCACGGAAAAGGTGTTTCTAGTATTCCAATGCGTATAAGACTTCAATTTATTTTTGTTAGTGGATTCAGAATTACCCTCCGAGTGAGGTCGATTTTTTGCTATGCTGCTATCTTCTTCCTGGGTAAAAGTCTGGCTAAAAAATGGTTGACTTTCACACCCTTTGGCCATGTTCCAGGCATTAGGATGGTTTCAGCCGAATCAGACTGGACGGTCACCTTAAAAGATGCATACTCTTCTGGATGTTTTGACTCGAGTTTATCACATATTGCATTATGGACGTTCTTCGATTCTAGGTGATTTATGATCGATTCTTTCGTTGTTTCAGGATGTAATCTGTACACATGAAAATTCTTGTATTTAGGGGCACCCGTTAAAAGGCCACCAGTGTCTGCTCCATCTATTGCAGTGTTTCTAAAAGATTTAGCCTTCTGTTTTTTCCTGTATTCCACTCTTAGCCACTCTGTGTTCTTTAAATCTTCGTTGTTAGAGCGTATTTGTATATTTTCTTTCTCCTTTTGCGGACTATTTGTTTGATTTTTGGTTTGCTTACCTATGTTAGGTTCTTCTTCTGTTTGTCCCCGAGCGCTCAGAGTCGTTTGATTGGTACTGATGCTATGCTGCATCTTGGGTTGTAATGCTTTAGCGTATGAGTTACTGAATGTCTCATCATAATTTATTTTTACGTCAACATTAAATATAAAACAGAAGCTTTATGTAATAATAAATAATATAGATAATTAAAACATAAGTGTACATAACACATATAAAAAATATCAAGTTATAATATCTGGTTGAATAAATCAAGCATGTTACGTAAATCTATGAAATGTTAGTGCTCGAGTTCACAATGTTTAAAACTCTATGGTTTGCATCTTTGGCTTCCTGAGACAGTGCTGCTTCACGAAGGACGCTCATGTGGGCTTCCATTTCCGCTAGAGACTTGTCTATCCAGCCGAACGTTTTACCTTTGTGTTCAGACTCATACCTTGCTATTAAAGCCAAATGGGTAACGGCAAGTGTTAAGGCGGCTGCTCTTGCTTCCAGAAGGCGAGCATCTAAAGGGGGGTACATGCTTCTCACCATGTCGTCTACCCTGCTCGATATTCTTCGGGCACTCTAAAAAAATAAAGGACTCTACTTAAACACTAATTTTGAAGAGAAACTCTTTTATACAAATTATAACATAATATTGTAAATCTTAATGATAAAATATTTTCAGCACTTAATAAACGGAAACCTTTAATACACAGCAATAAATCTAACTGGAACGGCTTTAAAATGAAACTAGACAATCTGATACATAAAAATACAGTATTAAATACTGAAGCTGACATTTACATACTACACTGTAGATCACTTACGAAAAGTACAAGAAACTGCTAGCTTCTGATTAATTCGAAAAAGTTTAAGTTTAATGTCCAATGATAGTAGAAGGATTGTCACGAAAAGTACGAGGTGAATGAAAAAGCCGAGAACAAAAAAAAAGTAAATAAAATAATTATTCACTCTGGAAGGTCTCCGAAAATAAAACAGTCAACAAATTTTGTGAATTAAAGATAAAGGTCAAAAATGATGTAAATCAAACAGAGGAAAAGTTGAAACATTCGGGGGGAACGTTTTGGCAAATAAGTATTCCAACTTGGAATCAACTTGAAAAATAACTTTGTGATACAGCTTAATATGGAAATACCTCAACGATTTGAGTCAATCCACCTCCCCCATTGTGCATTACTCCCATTGCCAAAGCTGTCAATTTCTCCGTTAAGGATCTGCAAGTTTTCAGGATTGCCAAGCAATGAGGTACCAGTCCGGTGGCATCATCAATCCATTGATCGTCGGCTAATATTTGCTCTAAATTTGGCAAGAGTTGCACTTCCCCCAAGTCCAAACTTCCTCGATCCGGCTCTATCAGCATTACTTCTGGTCTAAATTAGAAATATTTTAAATTAATAAATTAACGTAATAAAATGAACATACTAATAAATAATATTTGTAGACTAAATATAAATAAAACAGCACAAAAATTTTAAAAAATGTAATACATAATAAATTGAAGGTATTTTTCTAATTAAAGTAAAACATTTACTTGTTCATGTCTTCATAAGTATCGCATATTGTTGGCTTATAATAAAACTTCTGTCTTCTGCATATCAACACTAAAATTAGGAACGCACTTATAAAGATAGCTGTTAGTACTCCGATCGCTATCGCAGCTATCATTTCTGTGTATTCCGGAGACATCTTAAAGCCCTGCAAGCAAAAATGTAGAAATATTTATAAAGGTCACAAACCCCAATACCTATTTTAATTCAAAAATAATAAAATACGTATCTATAATTTACACCACTTCCTCATATGAAAATACATACATATTAAATAACTGTGTAATGGTATTGCTACATATAGGCAACCCAAAGGGGCGAAACATGGGTATAATATCCAAATACAAGCCTTTCAGAGAATATGTAGATAAGAAAATGAAATAAATTATTTTACTCACTATCAACTGTAGATCAACATGTTGCAAAAAACGTTCCCAATTATCTTTCCCTTCTTAAAGGTTTGTTTGGCCTCAGTTTAGTAAAGAACCAACAAGAATTTAATGCTAAATCAACAACAACAACTGTAACATCGCGGACATTACACAATGAAAGTAATTTTGATTACCTGTGCCAGCTATTTACTAGGAACTTTGCATTGCACAAAATTGGCATACCAATATTTACTACCGTAATTGTTGACATTCAACAGGTTGCCTGAATACAGGGAAGGACCGTAATTATTCCGTAAATTTACAGAACCGGTCTAAGTATTATCGGATGTTTAACTACGTATGTATTTACTGTGCTTTTTATTATTTTTTATTATGTATTATTATTATATTATATTAAACCATTTTTCTATAAACAATAGTTCGATATTGTTGCAGATGAAAAAATATGCAGTGGTCTCCACTCGACTTTCTCGCATATTTCTAAATTGTACTAGACAAGATAAAACAGATTCACATTAGGATTCAGAGTGATTTTTGAATAATTTTGATATTATATACACATGCATATTTAAAAAACATAGATAAAAAAGATTACTTCCGGTTGGTTAATTGTCCTGAAATTTGATATCTGTGAGTTTTTCGTTATTTCTAGAGTTAGTACAAAATTTGAGACAAATATCTTGAAGCAAAAAGGCACTTTACTTGAAAGAGTTTCACTTCCGTTTCAGGTAAACTGCCACTTCCGGTTGAGGGATTAAGCTAAAATTTGATATCTGTGAGTTTTTCGTGATTTCTAAAGCTGATACAAAATTTGAAAGAAATATCTTGAAGCAAAAGAGTACTTTACTTGAAAGAGTTTCACTTCTGTTTCAGGTAAACTGCCACTTCCGGTTATCCGAATTAACCCAAAAGTTGATACGAGTTTACTTTTTAGCTCAAATGACTACATACCAAATTTCATCGATCTAGCTCAAGTCGTTTTTGAGTTATCGTGTTTATACACAGACACACAGACAGACAAAAAAGCAAAAAAGGGCCAAATCGACTCAAAATCGCTCAAAACATCGAGAATCATCAAAATCTGAAAAATTTTTTTTCGCATGATCACTATACTTTCTCTGCGAGAAAGTAAAAAGAGAAATCTCATTAAGTTTTGTGAATTAGAATGGTTTTTAAAATATAGTTTCAAACTAAAAATCTCTGGATTTTTTTTATACTGTGCTTAATTATCAAAAGACTTACCATGCATGTACACCACAGCGTCCTTCACGTACGAATCGATCTCCACGAAAATATCATTGACCTTCTTTTTCGCCTTGACGAAAATCTGCAAAGGGGAGTTATCAGGTGGGGTGCGTGCCGAGCGGTGGTCGGGAATGCTAAGAGGGCCCCGGTTGTGAGGCCCGTCTCCCGCCATCATCGACTGAGTGCGGTTCAAATAAGCAGCCATGGCATTCGAGTGCAGCTCACATTAACATTACATCTAGCATGCACGAAGCAACTGCAACAAAAGAAAACATTTCAAGTCAAGTACATGAAATTAAATGTACCAAACATTTGAATTATACGACATATCTTAACAATAAAACAGTCGTAAAAGAATCTTGTTTGCAGGAAGTAGTTATTCTTACTAGAAACCTATAAAATAAATTAAAATTACACGCCTAAGTATCTAAGATATGTACATGACAGTGGAATAATGATGACAGTTCTAAAAATAGCTGCAGTACATTTGAGATTTAAAAGAAGTTAAATTTTGTATGTAAAAGAAGCGAGCTTGTAGTTCTACTAATTCACTACCTCTAACCACTTTTGTTATGTACATGTACGTATAATTAGTGGAGCGATTGGTGAAATTATGGGCGATTTGTAGATTTATGGTGTTATCTTAAAAAATTTATGATAATGTGAATTGTAAAACTCAATAGACACTGAAAGCGCAAATGCATGCAAATAAACAGGACAAATAAATGTAATCGTTAACCTGTTCATTGCGGGTGTTACTCATTATAAGATGGACCATAAATAGGTTTAACCCCAGAATTTAACCATAGAGGAGGACCTAACCTCAATCTGGAATTGATCAGAGCGAAATTTGAAAATGGGAAGTATAGCGAACAGGCGTCGTACTTACTTAAATAGCCTAGGTAAAATTGCGTATATTTGTCTCCAAAAATAAATTTCCTCTTGTAAAAATAAAACTTGTAACTCACTCTTTGACAGTTGTCAAAATTTACTCCCTTCAGTTGGTACACTGGTGGAAAATCCCGAATCACAACGCTCTGCGATTTTGGAAAGATGGAAAAATCACTAATAAATCGTCAATCAACTGATTTTCCAATGCTAATTTACTAGTTATGGCAGTATTTGTCAATAATACGAAGTTATTATTATCGCTTACGTAATTCAGTATTGTTGATTTTCTCTACTGCGCTACTTTCTCGAAAAATATTTGGTGCCGAGCACGTAGAGTTATTTAATGTTTTACGGGTTGCAATTCTGACGACATTCAAAATTAATGGTGTTAATTAGTATCTAAGATATGGGTTAAGCAACCCACAGTACGACATTGTAGTTACCATTTTAGGCAACCATCATTCGCAGCTGTTATGTTGGTAGCCCGAACGTCAGCCATACGTCAGTTTCACGACGACAGTGTCAAGTCGGTGTGAAGTCGAACTTGAGGTAGGGAAACCTCAAATCGGAAATTCCTCAGATTTCCCCCGAAAAATGGATTAACTCATAGATAAGCACAATGGAATTGGCGTTCGTAACCGTAATCAGGTAAGAAATAGCTTTGTTTTCGCGTATCACTTTTGTTTGCTTAAGATAAATCGGTTCACCTTGGTGTGTTGCCTCAAGTTATTGCTGCAATTAGACGTTCAGTGCAAATGAGAGCTAAATTCGCCAAGAACCAGCTGTTCCTTTTTGAAAGCTACCTCGAGTGTTCTTGAATGGATGGAGAGGGAGGACAACTGCAATGTCGGCTTTCACCCCACCTAATGGAACGGGTTCTAAATATAAATCGTATGTACAAAGATACACCAATTTGCAGCAGTTCAGACTGTGCTATTTTTGAATTCGCCAACTTTAGCACTTTATCTTGATGATACTCTTTCCAAGATGCTGTAGGTGTTTCAATCAACAGATGGTCGGTTACAGCACAGTCAGTCTGCTAACTCTCGGCTAATAGCTAAGTAGTGCTATCAAGATCTCTCTTAGTCTAGATCTTTCTCTCACTGTTTATAGTCCACACTGTGCTAATGTCTGCAAGAAGCGATTACATTGCAAAATCTGCACTTTCCAAAGGTTTATCTAGCATATATTAATATTTCTTGTTATTTTTAGTTGTTAGCATTATTTTTATTTATTACTTTTATTTTTATTTATTACTTTTATTTAATTTATTATTTATTTTTATCTGTTATTATTTTTATTATTTTATAATCACTGTCTTATTATCGTTATTTACTAGCCTCATTATTTATTATTTATTATGATTATTTTATAATCACTATTGTTTTGTTCTCATTATTTGCCTTATAATTATCGAAAAAGATTTCTTCTCATGGGTATTAAGGTCCAAAATAATACATCGATTACTTCATTTCCTTTATTATATTTGAAAACAAAATGAAGTAATCAATGTATTATTTTGGATCTTAACTCCCACGAGAAGAAATCTATTTCATTAATTATTAATTTAAGAAAGATCAATGCAAATGAAGAAAATTATTTGATTAATTTTATTTAATTATTCTGACAAACATTTTTATGCATCCTCATGCAGTGTGTAATTTTTCAAATTACAATGGATCCATCACATAGAAACGAAATGATAGATAATTATGTTTTTTATGTTTTCTTTCATAATTAACAACACGCGAACTATTGTGAGTTATTACATAACTGCCATTTAAGTAATTCTTATTTATTGCCCCAAGGATTGATTCTGTTAATAGAAATGTATGCATTCGCTAGATCTTCTAATAATTTTAAGTTCAAGGCTGCACTTATCAAGGTTAATAATTTAATGATAGGAAGGCATCATTTTACTTAATTTTAACCGTTATTTATTTTTTCTTAATCAGTAGTTGTTTTTTCTTCATTACTATTCATTTTTTCTTAATCCTTATCGATTATCTCTTAATTATTATTTATTTTTTGATAATAATTATTAATTTTTTCTTAATAATTTTTTTCTTAAATATAATTCATAGAATTATTGATTATATTTAATTAATTTAATTATATTTAATTTAAAAAACAAAAATTAATGTAGTTAATTTAAAAAAATTAATAACTATTGATTATTTCATTATAATTATTTCGAAACTTAAATCTGCTTTTTAATGCACTTGTAGTCCTACCCAGCAAATGAGTAACCGACACTTACAAAAAAAAAAGCCATTAGTCTACAGTGTTCTTGATAGTGTAGTTCGTGTGGGCTATATTATATTTCAAAATCTGCCGGCAATGGAAAGGTCTTATCTCTTGTGGCTATTTTTAACTTGTTAATTGAACTCACTTCCCTAGTTTACTTATGTCATTATTTCATGGAAACGAGTGCAATTTGCAATCACGTTTTCCTTCGGGTGGCACTGTTTTCCAATGGCAAAACTTGTTCATAGCAAATAATGAGTGACAACTTTCTTTTGTTTAATCAAATCGGTTCCGACAACATTATTTTCCATTCTCGAAAGCCGTCAGATGCGCAAATAGGTCATATGACTCACACAAACATTGTGCATAACAAAATACTTGATGCTAATAAGCTTTGACCTACCATACATGTTTATGGATTTTCTAACAAAAACAAAAAAGAACTGTGCAGCAGTTTTGTGCTCATATTTGTGGTCGCATTTACATGTTGATGTGTACTTGATATATTACAGTAAGTGTCTACTTAAAGTTAGTAGATAATGTAAGTAATTAATTCAAACCACAATACAAACAAACTAAAATAGAAACAAATCAGAATAAAAACACATCAAAATAAAAACACATCAGAATAAATACACCAGTGAAAAATAAATCAAAATTTAAAAAAATTAAAATACTAACAAATGAAAATAAAAAAAATCGAAAATAATAACCAATGAAAATAAAAGCAAATTGAGTAATAAAAAATTTAAGTGAAAACAAATGAAAATAAAAACAAATCAAAACATAAACTAACCAAAACCCGGATTTAAAAACAACCTTTAATATTTTAGAAGCTCTAAAATTGCTTTTCTAATAGTTATGATGCAATTAAGCCATTTATGAATCTGCTATAAAATTTAATCTATACATAATTCACTTGTTTTCTTGTAAAACTTTACATATGTATTCTAAAATCAATTTTTATTTATACTTGTACTTTTTGCGTAAATTATATTTAATTCTTACTGTCAATGCCCTAATGTTCTCATTGATATTCTATTGCTTTAATTACTTTATGCGGGAATTAAGGCAGTCGGCTGACTTATTGAATTAAATAGATATTAAACATATCCATAAATGTCCCAAGGTAAACATCGCCATTGTAAGGCCAATGCAAAACAGGTCAACGTACTATTTCCAGTAAACACACATTATATTCGTCCCTGATTAACAAGTTTATGACTGGTTTAAGGCGCTCTAAAATAACAATACCGAAGCAATTATTTATTAAAGGAATCATATCTTGTTACAGGCTCTTTCACAAAAATTCATCATTTTACTTTATTAGGACAACATTTGGGGGGCAAATAAATTAACTACGCAACCAATTAGGCAACAACCATCTAAACAACGCAATCAACTAAACAACACAACAACTAAACGACGCAACCAACTAACCGACGCAACCAACTAACCGACGCAACTGACACAACCAACTATCTGACACAAACAACAGAACAGAAACACAAGGCAACAAAATTCGATTTAATCAGCAATACAAAATTCTGGTACAACTAGAATAAAGGTCGAAACTAATTCAAATGAAAATAAAATGAATCAAAACTGCAAAATGGCCAACACTAAATCAGTAAAAAAATGGGTGTATAGAGGGGAGGGAAATGCAAACTTAGTCGTTTCACTTCCGGAAAACCGCCAGATAATCCGAATTAAGAAAGCAGATGCCCCGAAAACTATCTACGAGAAAACATTGGATTTCCTCAAGTATTGGTTCAACTGGGACTATGAAATACACACGGAAAACTCATCGAATCGAAATTTTAAGAAGCATACCGTCTTGGACCACATCGTGTCCTGGATGGTGAAAGCACTGAAATCAAAATACAAAAATGTGATTTACTCAGAAGTAAGGGACTTGAAGTTTTACAAGTCCGTCATGAGGCCTATTTTGGGATCCAATTACACATGTGACTGCACCTCTACGTACTTAACGAAAAAAGAGGCCAAAGAATTGGATAACTGTCTCGGAAACAAAAGGCCCGAACACAGAAAAGGGAAGCGATTGTGCTATGGCCGTGCTACAATTTTCGATGATTACGCCTTGCTGCCAAAGCAATTTGAATCGGAGTTTTGCTTAGATGGACCAACGTATTCCATCGAGATTAAACCTAAGCAAGGATGGTACCCGGTTTGCGAACGGAATGATCTCAAGTGCCAGTTTTGTTTAAAACAGTATTTAAAAGTAAGTTTATTTCAATATTTCTTTATTAATAATTACTTTACTATTGATTTACTCATTAAGATGTGTGCTCGGGTTTTTGCTAACTATAATAAAAGGAATACATTTGCTGGTAAACATAATTATTTATGTAGATTTTCAAGTCGTTCTTCAATTAATGATAGTTGTGTAAAAACGATAAAAGAGATGTTGATTCTTTCTTTATTAGAAAGAGAATTGATCGAAGTTCAAAGTTTTAAAAAACTTAAATTTGCCAATTAATTTTTACATATGTAGTATAACATGTTAAAACGTACAGATATTTAGTAAGGGAATTTTATAAGTATTTACATAGAAATTATACATTATATAAAATAGATTGAGAATAAAACTAGTCCTACTTAAGCTATAATAAATGAGAAATAAACAAAATCCTCTTTCTTTCAGATCGAAAGAGGTCAAATAGATAGTTTCACCTCCTATTGCCCCTTGGATTTGTTTTCTGGAGATGAATCTAGGATGCTGAAATCCATTAGAGCATTAGTGGAGAGACCGCAAAATAATTTAAAAGTATTTATGGATGGCATCACCATCTATGGAGAGCACCTTGATAGAATCAATTTCTACGACCACCTCTCCACGTTGTTTAGTGGTCCAAACGAAGCGGATAAATTGCAAGAGCTGTGCGAATTTATTCGAGATGTACTTACTAGGAAATCCTCAAGTGATTACAATAAAGGCTGTGAAATAAGCTGTGAACATAATTGTGTCTGCAATTTGAAAAACTTACAACAAGATACTACTATAGTTAATAATGACTGCACTACAATACAAAGTAATCAAAGCACTGCAATAGTATATAATCAATGCACTACAATAGAAAACAATCGATACGTTGCAATCGAAAAGTATGAAGAACCTACCATTGAAAATAGCAAAGTCATTGCCATAGAATATAATCAAGAAACTACAACTGAAACAAATACAGTTAAAAATAACAGAATGAATAATTTAAAAAGTTGCGAGTATAGTGAGTCCAGCCTTCCCAAAGGATGCGTTCTAGAGCGAATTCTGTCAGTTCAGAGACTAAACGACAAAGGATTGGCCCATTATAGTGAAATTTACAAAAATAGGGAAATAGATGAAATGATATATTTGATGTACATAGATGAACTATTAGAAACATTGTCTCGGAGAGATGCTGCTGCTTGTCCTGGATGTTTAGTTACTAATGGAATGACAGCAAGAAGCAAGAAATTTAATCTCTGTGATTCGGTATGCCGAAACCAAATGGACTTGTTAAAGTATTTAATGTTTGCTGTGGCGAGGGATTGCTCTTTGATGATAACATTCAGAAAAGTAATAGCAGAAGTTAGGTACGTTAACACTCATTTTTTAATTAACCTTAAAAACCATTAATAAACAAAACTTTAATCAACAAAAAGGTCATTACAATTTCTATAAACAAAATATTTCTGTTTATTTCCAGGGGTGAAAAAGAGTGCATATTCAGAACAAAGAGCGGATTGTTTGCTGTAAAAGTAGGTATTATTGATTTATCGCCAAAACCTCTCTCGACCATATCGAAAGCCATCAAACGCAACAGAAAAATTGCAAAGGCGTACGAAAGGACCCAAACTTTAGCTAATGATTATTTCTGTACAAATCAATTTTAGGCACCAATTTTAACGTACTTTTATCTGAGTGTTGTGTACACATTTTTTTCTGTGTGTGCGTATGATTTTTAACTTGAATTCAATTACTATTCTATAGGCATTATTTTCTATTTTATCTATTACTAATTTTAAAACTATTCTAAAGTTATATTTTTGTTAATCGAATTTTTATTAGTCCAAACTATGTACGTACTTTATTCTAATTATTTATGATTGTACTATTGCTATACATATTATATTATAACTGATTTTAATAGTATTACTGCATTTTAGTAAGTAGCAAAATCTGTATAGAAATATGTGATTTTAACTTTTAATTTATTTTACATATTAAAGTGATTTTCAATAGTATTCAACTTCACTGGAAAATGTTCCATGTTAATTTTTATATGTGAATTGTCCTAAACACTTTTACTTCAAATATAGCTGTAAGTGAGTACTTAAATTGTTTTACTGCAAATTGTACGTACTTTAAAACCTTTTGGCAGCTAAGGTGAGTAGATTCTTTGTTTAATCTCTCGATCTAGATTTTATCAATATTTATCTTCTGCGGATTAAACACGTTTGCTTACTAACTCAATGATAAGATTTCGTAAAAAATTTGATAAACAGTATTAAGGTTGTAAAAAATTTACCCAACATCATGTACAACATTTCGGATATATTCATTGTTGTATCGTCAATTCTGTTCATAATCCTTTTGCGATTAATTATTTTAGACAATGCTAAAGCTGTGTACAATGTCTACCAGAGGCCGTCTAACTTTTATTGGCTCAAAGTGTGGCTTATGTATGTGATTTTAAAATTGAAGCAAGTGAGTTCCAGTTTTATATATATAATTTATATGTAAATATATATACAATGTATTGATGTAGGTATAGATATTCTGTGCATAACAAACTAGATATATTCTCATAAAATAAAATTAATTTCAGTGGAATGCCCGGAGAAAAGAAGCAAAATTAAGTCAAGTAGATAAGTACACAAATTACATAAGTCTTGAGAATCCTCAGAATTTATCGTATCATGAAAATGTAAGTATTGGTTTAACACAGTATCCTGTAACTTCACATAAACTTTCTCATTGTTGAGTCATCACCGATGTTCTCTTATAACTTCATACATTCATATGATAATAAAAGAGCTCATTACTTGTATCCTCAGGCGATAGACGCAGTCTACTTTAACGCAGCCAACAGAAACGGTGACCACCTCCTTGTCAACACGGCTCGCCGCCAAAACCGACTCGTAGATGGTTTCTTTTATCTTAAAATAGCAGATTCAAATTTAGGCCTCCTCGAGAGCCCCAAACTCCCCGGTACCTCTCTACACCAAACCAAAGAAGAAGAACATAAGTATGAAGTAGAGGGCATTAAACTAGCTGTCGTAGAACCAATGAAAAAATGGAAGATCACATACGCAGGAAAAATGAAGCGATTTCATGACCGCACACAAGAAGTCAATGTCAAAATCGAAGCAATTTGGTACTCCTATTTCCCACATTTCAATTTTGACGTTCAGATGGATCCGCTTCTTATGGCCAAAGCAATGGCCAGAGAAACTTGGAGTAAAGACTACTTTGACACCTTGCAATCAATCCATCAAACACACTATGAGCAACATGGGGACATAACTGGTATTGCAGAAATTGATGGTAAATCTTATCCCTTGAACATGAATTCGCTTCGAGACCACAGCTTTGGGACCCAAAGGGATTGGAGGTTTTTCCATCGGTACGGCCTGCACTTTTTGTCCACAGAGAACGGTGACCGCATTACTGTAGGAACCATTTGTATGCCCATCGCCTTTTCCTGTTTCAAAATGGGATATATTTACGTAGCTAAAGATAAAAAAATTTTACCCGTGCAAAGTTGCGATTTGCATCTGTACCAACATGGAGAGGACGGAAACCCACCTTTGGACTACGCATTTAAATTCACAGCTAATGGAATTAGTTATTCTGTCCAAGTTAACGTTATCGATTCGCCTACATTTTATTTGAGCAAAGATTGGGAATCGAGAATTGTAGAGCGACTTTGCAAGTTCAAAGTGAACGGAGTTAAAGGCTGGGGAGCCGCTGAATGGCAATATAGAAATATCGAAGGAAAGAACATATCAGAAACAAGGGAAAAAATATAAAGTAAAAACCACTTTTATGTAATTAAAACTTTTGTATTAATAGACCTTTTCAACTTTAGTTTACAAAATTCTTTACGTACTAGTTTCATAACAAATTGCTTTGCTTCTAATGAAGAAACAAAAAGACAATACCATTCAAAGTAACTCAACCGAATAAACTTAAAAAAAAGCAAAACTTAAAATGTAACAATACATAACACCATAGTAATTTGATAATAAAAAAAATTAAGTATCTATAACCCTTCATTGACACTGTTGTTCATTAACAAACTCTTTAGGACCTCTATGAAAATTTGCAATAATATCAGCGTAACTTAAATTACACAACTGAATATGTAATGCATATGCAGTAACAAAGGGAGTAAACACACATTTATTGACAATAAAATAAAACAAGAGGAAAACAGTGCAACAAAATAATGTACAAATTGTAAGTAAAGACCACAAAGAAGGAACTACGGGTGAACTTAATGGCAAGCCGAGAATCGACACTACTAAGGCGTATTATAAAAAGTATAAAAACATAACAATAGTAAGTTTAAAAAATAGTTTTAAAGACTATTATGCAAGTTTTTTTGGCAGAAGTCAACCGAGTTCAATCGGAAAAAGGTACATACTTCAACTTTCAATCAAGAGTTCAGAAGCACGCTTTCAAACAGCGGTAACATCAGTGGTTTCAATCCTCGAAATCGGGTCCATGACTTTCACGCTCAAATTCGTATCCGAGTCCGGACTGATTTTCAAATTTTGCAAGATTTCTATGACATTATCGACGATGATAGGCGGTTGTTCGTTTTTAACTTTTTTCGGATTCGCTTTAGCATAATGCAAGTAACAGAACCCTTTGTATCCACGCCAAGTGATGTCGTTCGGCTTGATCCCCCGCTCGTTGAGCGCATTTTTCAAATCCCGAACACGAACTGTTTTTTCAATGTTACTGACCATCAGTGAGAAGTCGATCTGAGGCCTGTTCTTGCGGAACGGTCTGCGGAAGTGCTTCGCAATTTTGCGTTGTTGTTTATCTGTGACCTGCAAATTAATTTCACGGTCTAAATACAGCCTTTCTAGGAGTTGCTTTGTTACCATTTCGCCGTTCTCAGCGGGCTTGTCGTCTTTTTTGGCTATTTTCGGCTTTCGGAAGAAACGCCTAGATCTTTGCGGCCGACGAGGCGGAATGTTTTCGTTGTTCTCTTCCCCTTGGGACTCTGAAGTTTTGCCTACCGAGCGCGGCCTTCGGCGCTTAAATCTCCTGAATCTCCGAAATTTCGTTTGTTCGTAAGATTCTATGTCCGTGTCCATTTCTTTTAGGGTCGTGTCTCTGCCCTCACTGAGGATACAAGGAAATGTATTAAAAATAGTTAGGTAACATTCCAGAAGAAGAAAATTGTACTTATTAGTTAAGTATAAAATTTTGCTCGTCAGTGTTATTAGATTTTAACTTTAAAAATTTATTTGTAATAGGAAAAATGGCAATAAGATAATATGGTAACTTTTAATTTGAAATTATAATGTTTTTATCTGTATTTATTTTTAACAATTTAGTGGTGTTTTTAGTATAGGTAATGTCATGTATTGCAAATATTCAAATACTTATAGTAGATGACAAAAGCTGGAATAACAAGAGCTAAACATAAATAATGACTACTATGAATGTAAAAATATGAAAAGAGGACGCATATGAGAACATAATAGCAACAAAAGGTTTGCTCGAAAAGAGCGATAAACGGGGGTGAAAAAATTCGCATCGAAGAGATCAGTTACAGATTATATAAGATATAGATGGGCAGATACCACCATAGTGATTGTAAAATATGATAGTCAAGCTGAAACAAGACTACCTATCAATTCTAACAGTAAAAACTTGAAAAACCAAGTAAAGAGAAAGTGTAAAAATGCAAAAGAAAAATAATAAAAGAGCAGGAGAATGAACTGTGAAAACTATATACAGGGTGGGCCACCTAAGACGTTCACCTTGAATAACTTTGTTATTAATAAAGTTAGAACAATAAAAATTTCAAGGATTTACTCAGCGCATGAAGGACCCCAAAAAATCCTAGTAAAATTTT
>JAWQRP010001893.1:0-17286 GCA_033557875.1 Quadriops clusia | reverse complement strand
CTAACCCTATCGCGCGTCAACCAGTATTGTACAGAGAGGAGGGAGTATGTAAATAAGACGATCGTCGTTCTAACGGGACATTTTAATAAAGGAAATACGTCGTCCAAAGCGGTTGGTCGTTTAAGGCGGAGTTGTACTAAACGGATGTACATTCACAGTAATTTATATGAAAACCTAACGTGAGTGTATGTTTACGTCGCTAAAAACGGTTGGTCGTTATAGGCGAAGTCGTAATAAGCGGATTCTACTGTATATAGTATTTCCTTTATTATTTTTTCTCTTGTTGACTTACTCTATGTCATGTGATGTTTATTGAGCAGAAATAAAATTATTATTATTATTATTCCTACAGTGCTAATACATAATAAATGTCATGGTCGTTTTTATTTTTTTTTAATATGTAGTAAGTACATAATGTGTTATTTTATACGTATAACATAATAAAAGAGTATTTTCTAATTTATACCTACATATTTATTTATTTCTGGATACTGTTATAACTTGGTTAATGTTATCAAAACATTTGATGTCCCAATGTGATCATACTAAGCGGGGTCCACTGTATTTACTTTTACTTCCTAAGTGAGGTTTCTCAAAATAAGTACTTTATAATGTTTTTTATTATCTGTATTATTTGTCTTACAGAAGTTAGGCAATGCCCACAATATAGCACCTATTTCCTTGTACCACATTTGCAATAATTATGTGAAATTCAATTTGAAGTAATTACTAATATTTTAAAAAGTTTATCACTTCAGAATATGTAACTTACAAACTACCTTTTTTTATGAAACTGCTGAGAAATTCCGTTGAATCATTGTACATAATTTTTTAAAACTTATTAAGAAGTTCCAATGAATTTTTTTCTGCATCAGAAACACCATTACTATTAAAATAGACACCTTTAGCTACGGAGTAGTCCTTCTCGAATTGTTGACATCTTTGCCACCCCTAGACGTCCATCGTGAAGACGGTGCTGATTTGTTCACCTACGTCCAAGAAATTTGCGAGGACAACAACATTGACCTCTTGTTAGATAGATCTGCTGGAAGTTGGACGCAATCAAACATTAACTTCGCCCAGGAACTTTTCTCCTTAGCAAACAAATGCCTCGAACAGAAGTTCAAAATACGGCCGGCTATGGTAGATGTTGCTAAAGACCTACAAGAAATCTTGGATAAACAGTAATTGCCAGAAAGTGCCTAAATGAAATCAAGGTAGTTGAAATACCTTGGTGAAGAATTAGGATGATTAAATTTGATATGCCTTCATGTAAAACGAATATATCCCGAAAAAGGCCTAATATTTTTTAGATACATATGTAATGTGATAATAATAATAATGTTCATAAAATAGTACCTATATAATATTATTTTGGATGTTTCTTAATGGATGGCTATGATATGTTTATTAATGAAATATCTCATATTGATTAATGCTAAAATATTAACATTAATTTATAATAGAAAAAAGCCTAATATTAAAAAACCTGAATATAAAAAAGTCAAATGTTAAAAATACAAATAAATAAATTAAAATAAATGAAATAAGAATAAATAAAATAAAAGTAAGTAAAATAAAAATTAATAAAATAAAAATAAATAAAATAAGAGTAAATTGAAATAAGTGCCTATATTGTGTTTAACATTAAGAGTATATTACCTAAAATATTAAGTTATAATTATGGAAGCGTTAAATAAAAAGTTTACAAAAAGGAAATTGTGACTTACATAACAAATTATTTGCACAAATATCCCTAGTTAAACTGAATGGAAAATTCCCGCTCGGGGATGTATTTCTTAAGATCATAGTCGAGCTTCTGCACAATCATTTCTATGAAATCATCGGTGCTCAAAAAGTCTTTTTCCTTGAAGTTTTGCCCGTGTAAACAAAGAGCAAGATCTTTGGTAAGATTGTCTTCCTCCACAGTCTCGATGCAGGCTTTCTCCAGGATTTTTGTAAAAAGATCTAATTCGAAGTTGTTGTCCAGTTTTGCCCTTTGTTGTAATCCTCTTGTCCAGGCGTAGATCGAGGAAATCGGATTGGTAGAAGTGGGTTTACCTTTTAAGTGCCTGCGGAAGTGTCGAACGACTGTGCCATGAGCAGGCTCTGTTAGGATTGTTTCTCCGTCGTGACAAATTAATTTGTGGGTCATAAGGCCAAGGGATCCGAATCCTTGGCCTACAACATCGGAGAGAACATCTCCATCGTAGCTCTTTAGAGCCCAGACGAATCCTCCCGAGGATTTGATGGCTTGGGCGGCCATGTCATCGATTAGTCGGTGTTCGTACGTCAATTTAGCTGCCTTGAATTTCCTTTCGTAACTGTTTTTGTACGTTTCTTCGAAAATCTTCACGAAGGCTTTGTCATATTGCTGGATGAGTGTAGACTTGGTGGAGAGGACCAAGGGGAATTTTTTTTCTAATGCTATTTTGAAGCAGGTGTTCGAGAAGTATCGGATGCTCTCCAAGCTATTGTACGTGAGCATAGCAACACCTTCGCCAAAGTAATGGTACACATCGTGCTCCTCCACTTCTCCCTTGTCCGAAGTGTACACTAATTGCACTTTTCCTGGCTTTTTTATCACAATATCTCGACCGCTGTATTGGTCACCAAATGGGTGCCGACAGATGACAATGGGTCGTTTCCATCCAGGCACGAACTTGTTGATGTTGTTACAAATGATGGGTTCTCGAACTTGGGTGCCATTAAGGGTATTTCTGATTAAGGCGTTTGGGCTAGGGAGCATTCGCTTGATTTTGTATTCTTTAAGTCGCTCCTCATCTGGGGAGATTGTTGAGCATTTTATCCCAACGTGATGTTTTCTTATGGATTGAATCGCTTCTAGGATAACTTCGTTGTTTGTTTTCTCTCTGTGACAATGAAAAGATAATGTAGTGGTTTCCTAGTAGAGTATAAAAGTGTACACATAGTCTAAACAGTTTTGGATTTTTTTTTACATTTTTATTACGAATTTTATGACTGTTTTGTGTAAATCGATTTTTGTTGTTGTGGTGTAAAACAGTGTACATGATGAATTTGTTCTGTACATAAGGTAAGATGTAAAAGTGGACATTGAGATATGAACATAAGTAGTGAGTTTTTTTCTATGTTCAGGGAAGAATGTACATTTATATGTGTAGTTTATTCTACACGTGTATATGGTGACGGATCTGCGATTTTTTAATGCAATTAACAATGTGCTTTATAGTAATAATTATAGCATAATTTCTACAAATAAATGATTTAAAATTCAAAGATGAAGTGATTAATGATGAAATATTAAAAATGATTAACGATTAATGGTTGATTTCGTGCTTGAAGTTATAAAGTAAATTAGCATAAGTATTTTGCCGTCTGGCCGTCCTTCAAAGCAAACAAAAACGTGGAAGTAATCGTACAAGCGCACATCAAGTTGAATAAACTTGAATAAAAACAGAGATAAAAGTGCAAAGTGTGTTTAGCCTGCTTTATACTCATTCTAATCGCAACGATCGATTACAAAATCCTAAACTAGAGTACAAATTCCGTTTTAAAGTGCGTTGATTGGTTATCACCTTCATTTTTATTGTTCTAACAACGTGTCTACATGTAAATGCTGTTTTTATCTAATTTTATTTCGACGTAAAATATGCAGTAGATGCAGTGAAGTTTGTAAATAAAAGGTAATGCTAACGCAATTTAGAGCCTTTACGTATTTGTATAATAAGTTAACATGTAATTTAAGCTAAAAAAAATTGCTATTGTTTTATATTAGAACAATAGTAGCTAAAATTGAAGAATAGAATAAAACACTCACCTGTTCAGAAGGCTGCAGTCGTAGTAATCCCTTTTCAGGTTTATGTAGGGAAATATTATTTTCTGCTTGACCTTTTCGAAAATTACTTTGGCCATGTCATCGCCCCCTATTTCGACCACTGGATTGTTCACTATGATTTTCGAATGGCTCATTACTAAAATTAATTAAACGATTCAAAAATTTGTTAAATTAATAGCAGTGAAATAAAAGCAATATATTATCGTACATCATTTTATGTATCTTCGCTTTAGTAGCAAATTTATGAATATTTAGATTTCTAGCGCTACATATCGATATTACAACAATATTTACTAACAATTCCGCGTGGGTCCAATTTGGAAAAGCAGTTTTTTCTCCCTTTTCGAGGCGCATTTTGCGCTAAAAGTATAACTGCACCTCACTATCACCATTCTTGTGTCCGCAGGAATGTTTTGTTTACACTAGCCAGCAGAGCAGACTAAAAAATTACAAAACTTGAACTAGTCCCCTCACACTCGGCCGTTTTACCAATCAGGCGAAGTGACTTAAGTCTCCTACCAAGGCGCTGAGATGTGTTGGTTTTGTTTGGTACTTTTGCTGGTTTTATTGCGTAGTCGTCTGCGATGTATTCTTTGTCTATCTTGTATTATAAATCTTTGTGTTTGTATTGTACGACTTCAGATGCCGATCCGCGATGGATTGTTCAGGCAAGGAGCACTTATGTGGACTATGTGGTACATACATAGTAAGTGCACGTCGTTTCGTATTTATCAACTAAGTCGGGCAAGGGGGCGTCCAAACAACCGTAAACAAATATTTTGTTCGATTTACATACGTAAGGTCCTGTACACAATAGCCCTCAATAATCTGAAACCATCAGAACACATACTTATTAAATTTGTACTCTAACAATTTTATCATTTTTCAAATTTGTTTTAATAACATATCTAAAAATGCACGTATACAAAATTAATGTCATTTCTTCATATCTAAAATTCTGAATTTGCGCAAATATTTGTCAGTAGTTTTTTTTTACATTTTAATTTCATTAAAAAAATTAAAATGTCTTTAAAGTAGGTACCTAATTAAAATTGCGAATTCGCGGCCACAATAATGGACAACCCTTATAATCAATTTGTGCCGGCATCATTCTGGTTTATTTAAATATTACTGTTTGTACGGCCAGGAAGGTCATAATACTCGATTAACAATGCTCGAGAGGCATTCCTTATCAATTTCACTTATAAAAACAGGACCAATCTTCCTGGACCGCACGAATATCGAATTAATCTTGTGCATTATATTATTAAACTATTACATAATTTATTCTAGCACTAATTACATTCGTGTTCACACAGAAATGTATTAATGTTGTAAAATTATATGTGATAAACTGTATTAACATTGATTAAAATCCATTTGCAAATTTAGTTCAAATTTCCCGCCCTACGCTTATCTCACTGCAGAATTCAAATCGCCCTTAGAGGTTATGTAATTGTCAAACGAACGTCAAAACAACATGTGAGGTGATCATTTTTCCTCCTTTAAAGCAATTTCGTGCAAGAACTCGGAGAAAATGCACTCCGGAATTTCTTATTTTCGGCATTTCGGTGATAAATTAGTTACCAGCAGATTACATCGCACTGTCTCCTGTACTACTCTTAATGCTTCAATAATCAACCGCAGAGGTTCGACTTCTTCATCGGAGGACTTTCAGTTTCCTTCGCAGGCGAAGGTTGTGATTGCTGGTGCAGGGGTTGTAGCCAACTCTGTCGCTTATCACCTCGTGCAAAATGGTTGGAGTGACGTATTGGTTTTGGAGCAAAACAAGATCGGAAGTGGGACATCCCACTTTGGCTCCGGGACCCTCGGGCTTTTCAAACCAATCTCGCATAGGAATATAATATGGTACAGTATTAAACTGTACAGGCAACTGCAAGACATAGGCTACGACTTGGGTTTGAAGCAATGTGGTAGCATTAATCTAGCACAAACGAAAGACCGAATGATCGCTTTGCGAAGGCGCATGGCTTACAACATCCCAACAGGGTTACATTGCGAACTGTTGAGTCCACGAGAAATACATAATATTCACCCTTATTTGTACACGGAAGATTTAGAAGGAGGCGTTTACGTCCAAGAAGATGCCGTAGTGGATCCTTTGGCTGTGTGCGAGACTTTAGCTTTATTAGCCCGAGAAGGAGGTGCAAAATATTTTGAAAATACTACTATAGAAAGGGTTTTGACGAAAAATCTCCGAGTTCACGGGGTACAAACTAACAGGGGCATTGTAAATTGCGAATACTTTATTAATTGTGCCGGCATGTGGGCTAGGGAGTTGGGTTTAAAATGTTCCCCCGAAGTTAAAATACCTGCGTACCCGGCTGAGCATTTTTATGCTATTACTGGAGCTTTAGAAGAAGGTAAATATTTTTCACTTATTTATTATATTATCATATCTGTATTATTATACTATCTCTGTCCCGAAATAGTTGCAACATTTCACTTTTATTTTTGTGCCGAAATAATTGCAACATTTCGTTATATGTTGTTACACGTTTTTTTTGTATAGCGAAGAGTAGGTTGAAAAGTTAAAGAGGAAAAAAATAATTAGACGAACCGTAATGTTGAGTAGAAGCATAACAATTTAATAATGGCAACTAATTTACAACGCACTTAACCAATTAGGAAGCGGCAAGAAACAAATGGTTCAACAAGCAACCCATTGATAATTAACGCTATAAATATTATGTTAAGGGGTTACACCACCTTGACGCTTGGAAAAATAGGTATAAAAATAAAAATTTTTTTTGAAGCGATTAATAAATATATAAAACATTTTTTGTTTTACACTTATACACAGAAGTATTATGAAAAATTTGAAATAATAACGAATAAAAAATATTCAAAAATGAGGGTGATACGAGCCATTACGTAGGGCTCTGTTTTGGACACCTTTGCTGATGGTGTACATGATTTCTTTGTCAGACATTGTCGGAAAAATAAAAAAAGAATATATTCTTATTTAGAAAGGTTATAGCTATCATGTAACGTAGGATAATTAAAAAAAAAATTTTTTGTAGAAATGACAGCACTTTGATAAAAATACTTTGGTATTTATCGAAATTTTGAGTTTAAAAAATTCGTAACTTAGGCAAATGGCACCCAATCAAAAAAATCCTACGTCACATGATAGATAATATGATAAAGAATATGTGTTGTAAATTTGAACAAAATCGGTCGAGTAGAACTTGAGATATCATGTACACCAGTTTGAAAAATGCAGTTTCGAGATAAACGCAAAAGAAAAAACTGAGTTTCGGGCCGACTCTCTGTTGTGCTCACTTTTAATTGCTATAACTTAGGAAAAAATTGGAATATTGAAGTGATTTAACTTTTAAAATATTCTTAAAGGTATAAATAATTTTTATAGCCGAAAAAGAAAAAATCGATTTTTTGAAAATTTCAAGATGGTGTAACCCCTTAAAGAGAGCGGTGTGTAAACAAAACATATTTGAAAAACATCCAAATTCAGTACAAAATAAAATTACCACATGCATGCACCTTCGTCCGTAGTAGCGCAGGGTAACGTCTCCCCGACTAAATTATCACGGCGGATTAAAGAAATATTTTTCTGGAGCGAGCGCAGGCCTGGGCAGCATCCGAAAACCCGTCACAGGATAAAATAAAAAAAATAGTAAACTGCAAATACGGATTCTGGCTTATACCACAATCACTTGCCACTCAACCACACATGCACTCTCCTCCAGGGTAGATCCTCTTTCGTCTGCTCGCCCCCCTGTCGCCGAAGTAAAGAATCATT
Source organism: Quadriops clusia (assembly GCA_033557875.1). Taxonomy (NCBI): domain Eukaryota; kingdom Metazoa; phylum Arthropoda; class Insecta; order Coleoptera; family Hydrophilidae; genus Quadriops; species Quadriops clusia. Next base: position 9,685 of record JAWQRP010001893.1, on the reverse strand, counting down.
CATTTACATTAGTCTACTCCATTTAGTAAAACTTTACCAGCAGCATATTAGCAGGTTCGTAGGTCGGAACCATTCCTCCTTGCATCGAAAAAAAGAACAGAGATGAAACGTCAGAACCAAATCCAGGTGCAGCTTGCCAATCTTTAGCCCCCGCCAAGGTCGGAGCTTCACATCAAAGGCGTCTCTAATCCAACGGCCACTAAAGCTAAAAAATTACATGAGCCATCAATTCTCCCGAATACAAACGCCCTTTGCATTGATACTTACGGAAAGTTATTTACCCCTTTTCCCACGAACACAAAAAAAATTACACCATCACTTCCCCGTCTAGGAATTTGCCAAACGTCCACCTAATTAAATTTAATTTTATCTTTAAAGTTTCCTAAGTAATCACATTAGCTGCCATCTCAGACATGTGCTCATTTTATCTGTCTTTTTCAGCCGATCGCTTTTTCTTCTCCTTGTCCGAAAAACGTATTTTATATTTGCAGGTACTAACTTCTCTTGTATATCGGCAACCAATAACTCCTCAAATCTACTTTCTCAGGGTCATGGGTTCGACGGTGGAATTTCGTTTTGCGCACCACCAGTTTTTTTCTTTAAAGTAGACAGGGCCAAAACTGGAAGACCCAAATGGAAATATAGATTAGTGCCCTTAACAATGTAAAAAAACAATTATTTTTATATTATATTAAAAAGAGTTAAATACATTGTAAGCTTGAAGTTTCTATTTGTTCTTTTCTTATTATGATGTTGAAAGTTTTGGGTATGTTGTGAAAATGTATATTTATTCTTAATTTATGTATCTGATAATGGCAACAGTGGTTGCCGAAACTGTTGTACAATTAATAAATACATAAAAGCATGGTATTTAACTCTTTTTAATCTAATATTTGTGGTATCATAGTTACATTAGAAACGTAACAGTTTAACACATTTGAAACGTTATTTTGCAAAAATTTTTACACAAAACTTCTAAGCAGCTGAATATATTTCGCTCGTTTGAGTTTCTTCTCGTTCTTCAAATTTTGTAAGATTCGCATCCGTTTATCATTTGTAAATTCTTCTCTCTTTCTTGTCACATATGACTGATTTTTTGATGTTTTCAGGTTTAGGATAGGCCATAGTGGGTAACTAACTATATCTGCCAAAATTCAAAGATTTATAAAACATCTCATAACCATTACGTTCCAAGATGGTTCATAAAGGTATAAAACACTCCTTCATAGGTTTTTTTATTTTTAATTTGGTACAATGTTTTGGTACATGGTAAATGTAATGATGAATAGTTAATTATTAAGAAGATAAATTTCAATTAATTTTAAAATAACTGATTTTTTATTGCTTGGCCAATCGTGTTTTCTTATTGTGCAGTTTGGCGTAACCGATCGTTGCACTCTCTCCCTCTTAAGTTTTAAATTCCGAACTAGGAATGAGTTACATTTTATAGGTTTTCAAAAAGCTGTTGTTGGAAATTTCTCTTAGGTGTTTTGATGAGTTTTCGGTGCAGAAGCCATTTTAACTTTATTTGAAAGCAGGATCAAAACTGGGAAATGCTGTAAAATGAAATGTAAGTATGGGGTGGCTTTTATTTTCTAGGAAATAATTAGATCAACATGGTGTATAAAATACTTGGAATTGTTTTCGCAATTGAAAGCTCTTTTATGAACCGCATTCAGTTTTTGTTAAAGATTTATACGTAGTTATATTTTTTCTTCGTTCATGAATTGCTATATAGGGGCCGAATAATCGAATTCGTAATTCACAAATATGGAATTTTTGTCGTATTTTTACAGTCGCGAATAATCGAAACTCGCAAATTTCGAATTCGCGAATATCGAGGGATTACTGAAATGTTGCAACTATTTCTGGATAGATAGTATCATTTTATTAAAGGTGTTAATTAAATATTAAAGGAAAGAAAATTATTAAATTAACTCCTATAATAACCATAAATCTTGCTGGGAATATAATCCTATTATATCATTTTAGCCATTGATGAATCTACACCCGTTGTCAGGGACTTTGATTCTCATACTTATATGCGTGGGTACGATAAAGGGTTCTTGATTGGTTGGTTTGAGCCTGAAGCGAAACCAGCATTTTCGGATGGGCAAATTCCTAAAGACTGGAAGCGGCAGCTAACTTATGATTGGAAACATTTAAGTAAGTAGACAGGGAAAGGATTGTTAATTTTTCATATTACACTTTACTTTTTTGGTATTGCTCTTTGTTGACTATAATAAGTACATATTAACTTTTTTTTTATTGAACATGTTTTTTTAATTATTTATCGACATGTGGCAGATGTAAACATTTAAACGATTCTTTAGAGTAATTATTGTTCATTATGTAATTTAATAATTCATCACCTATCTCTGCACTGCGTAATTTTATGAGATGTGTTTGTTAATACAACGTCATCTCATTGAAAATGATTTTGATCATGTTTTAGATCAAATCAAATCTTTATTTGGAGTTTAGATTTTATATTAGGTTTTTTATAGTGATTTATTTATGTATATATTATTATTATTATTGTCCATAATTAATATAATTATTATAGCCCCACTGTGGGATCAGGCGAAGAAACGATTGCCGTTGCTAGAAAAATGCATGACTCCAAGTACAGTAAATTCTCCCGATAATTTTACCCCTGATGGAAGGTGGATCATAGGTGAGACCCCCGTATTAAATAACTACTTCGTTGCTTGTGGTATGAATGGAAACTCATTACAGGTAAGGACATATTTATATTAAATTATTATGCATGTTTATTGAAAGAATAAATACATTTATTGAAAGAGTAAATATATTTATTGTAGGAGTAAATATATTTATTGTAAGAGTAAATATATTTATTGAAAAAATAAATTTATTTATTGAAAGAATAAATATATTTATTGAAAGAATAAATATATTTATTAAAAGAATGAACATGAACAGTTCAGAAAAATTAATAATTTGCTTAATTCTAGGGAGCTGGGGGCATAGGGAAAGCCGTAGCAGAATGGATCATAGAAGGCGAACCCACGCAAGATCTGCTTCCGTTTCATATCCAAAGGTTCCTAGATGTGCACAACAGCAGGAGATATTTGTTGCAACGGACAAGGGAGGTTGTTGGCAGGTAAACATAAAGTTTCGAAATAATATCTCTATTACATATCACAACAAAATTTGTCCCTAGAATAGTAATTTCTTTTCTTCATTTATGTGTCTAATTAGCATTAACTTGATTTCGAATAAAGGAAACTAGAAAACAATCTTGTCACTGTAAATACTGATATTTATATTTTAGTTACTTTAGATTAATAAAAATCTGGTGATAGAGAAATGTTCCAGTTTCCCAAACATTGTGTACTGTGATTTGCTATGTAACTAAATATTTTCTGACTAGGAATTACTCAATTCTTTACCCACATCAATGTGAGTACAAATACGGCCGAAACATGCGCTGCTCTCCGTTATACAGCATGTTGGAGACTCGTGGTGCCGTTTTCGGCATCAAAATGGCCTACGAGAGAGCTTTATATTTCGATTCTACTTACAGCAGTATGTATAGAGTGATTCCTTTAAAGATGCACGGAAATGAAATTTATAATTAGATGCTTTGTAGTGTGTTCTTTGTGTCCCAGCTTCAAACGCGCTTTTGTTCTTAAAATAATAATAACAATACATTTGCATTGTTTATGGCAAATTCTAGAAGAAGAAATAAAAAAATGTGTTTGTAGTTTATACTTTGCCTTTGATGTGATATAAACTTTCCTGTGTTACCCAGTTATATGTTTATACCTATGTGTTTATAACATATACAAGTGCAAGGCGTTCGAGTAAAACATAAAGCGTATAAACCCTACTTATACCTAGTGTGAATAGTTTTTTAATGAGGTTATAAATGAATGAACAGTTTTAGTTTAATTATTTCATACCTCCTACATTTTAAGAGTATTTTTTAAATGTAAATTTCAAATAATATAAATATGTACTTAAGTAAAATATCTTTTTCTAGAGGATGAGAAGAAACCCGAGATGCCCCCTGGAAGCTTCTACAAGCCAAAATTCTTCGAATTCATGAAGGAAGAATACTTAGCCTGCCGTGAAGCTGTAGGACTTATAGATATGTCATCTTTTTCAAAAATCGAAATCAAATCGGAGAACACCGAATCCGTCAGCTATCTTCAAAGACTGTGTTCCAATGATGTAGATGTTCCTGTTGGATCTATTGTCCACACGGGAATGCAAAATGAACACGGAGGTTACGAAAACGATTGCATGATGGTCCGGCAGTCCGAGACTAGCTTCTTTATGGTCTCCCCCACGAGCCAGCAGACGAGGGTACACGAGTGGATGTCACGCAATCTGCCAGCCAAAACTAAAGTACACCTAAACGATGTTACCTCAATGTACACTGTTATAAACGTCGTGGGGCCCAAATCCAGAGAACTTTTGACTGAGCTATCTAATAGTAGCTTGGTTTTGGCTCCATTTTCTTATAAGAAGGTGAACATTGGCTTTGCTTCCGACGTTATGGTCATGTCCTTTACCCACACTGGAGAACCAGGTTACTGTTTGTACATACCCTCTGAATATGCTTTGCACGTGTACTATAGATTATTAACTGTTGGACGAGACTATGGTGTCCGAGATGTCGGAGTCTTGACCCAAAGATTCATGAGGATCGAGAGGTTTATACCGTTTTGGGCAGAAGAGTTGACTAGCTTTACATCGCCATTTGAAGCGGGAAATGGGTACATGGTGAGGTTAGACAAGAAGACTGATTTTATCGGGAAGCCGGCTTTGAAAAGGCAGAAGGAAGAAGGGGTGACTCGCCAATTGGTGTTTTTCCATCTTAGCAATATCGATCCTGATAAGGACATTTGGCCTTGGGGTGGGGAGCCTATTTATCGGAATGATGAGTACGTGGGAACTGTGTCTTCTTCTGGGTAAGTCCCATATATTTAATTGATTTTCCAATATTTTTTTACGATATATTTGTACTTATACAGTGAAAGCATTCTTGAATGGACTACAAAAATTTTCCTAATTTTATCCATTCTAGATTAGATGTAGAAAATATCGACCCTAGCAACTATTACGATCGTTTTCAAATTTTAAACTATAAAAAATGTTTGTTTTAATAATAGTTGAGTTTTTAATTTGACTATATTTCACTGTATACATATTAGAGAAATAACCGAGTAATATCTGGTATATATTGCAGGTATGGTTTTTCCACCGATAAATTAATATGTTTAGGATTTATTCGAAGACCAGCAAGTTCCGAAATAAAAATGATCAGCCCCGATTACATACTTTCGAAAGATGCCATCTATGAAGTGGATATAGCTGGTAAGAGGTTTACAGCCACGCCTCACGTGCACCCCCCTCTCATATCCTCAACACCGGAATACCGAAAATATAAACCAACGGTTGTTAAATATAAGAGTGATATTACGGCTTAAAATCTTTTGTACTGAAATTTTTCTTTGCCTTCGATTTTTATTACAAATAATTTTATCTCAAGATGAATAATATATATTATCTTATATTAATAATGATTCTAGTCAAGAAACATCATGCCAAAAATGTTTAAAGCAATATTTTATGCATAAGAAAGCAAATAATTTTTGCATTCTCAGGTATTTTGTTATGTTTGTATAGTGTCTCATGGGCACCGTTTTGTTATCCTATTTATACCGACTTTTCGTTGGCTTTTGAACAAGTTCTTTTTCTTGTTAGTTAAATAAATTATTTTAACACAATTATTATTTTTATTAATCGAATCACTTGTCGTATAATAATATACACAGTCTCGGTACTATAAGTTACGCAACTATCAGCGCTTGTGTAATGTCTATTGCATAACAATGATTGATGTCGGTCGTGCTTGGCCCTACAACCGATTTAAACTGCTCCATAAAAATCATTTAAGGAAAATAAGTAAATATTTATTTTCTATTTATCTCTCAAGGTTTGAGGAAAATAATTTCATTCTAAGAAAAGAAAGCAATAAAATGAGCTAGCAAAATTGACACAAACTTTTTATTGCTATGACTGTTAATCTTCTTAATAAAGAAAATGATATCACAATGCTTTTCTAAAAATAATAAAACCATTAACTATTAATCAGAAATCCTGTCCTATTCCTATTGGTGCTAAATACTTTCTTCTCCTCAAGATCATCGCATAATTCGGTTATAATCTGATTAAAAGCCACGGGATTAATGTTTCTAGCCATATAAGTGATTAGGAATATGTCCCCGTATCTGAAGTTTTTACTGATTAACTTTACGTACTTCACAGGTAATAGCCGAAATTTGCTCCTTAAGAGCGTATATCGCCCAATACGCACACAAGTTGTCACTAATCTAGTAAGTAATCCGAGGCTGCTGAGGAAGGCTAGAATCATGAACCAAACCCAAAGGAAGATGTAAATCTTTTCGTTGATTATGTTTAACGGTAGTACGCAGAGCCCATCGTGGGTGTTTATCGAACCGGAAGATCCGTATTTGTGGAAGGTGCATTTAGTGAGTCGGGGAAACCTCTTGATCATCGGGTCGTCCCGGTTGTCTTGGTCCATTTGGGAAAACCCGAACACTTCTAAGCCGTACGTGAAGAAAGCACCTCCAAGGAACTTGTCCATCAGGAACAGTTGCCCTATCGCGTTTCCGAAATTCAGCAATTCGCAGAAGAAGTACTTGTTGGCATACAGCTGATGGTGGTTGAGATTTTGTTTTAAGTAGGCGATGATGATGATTTTCCGACTGTCTATGTACTCTTGATCTAAAATTGGCCCGTTCAACTGGAGACTCAAGGCTTTCATTAAACCGCCTTCCCAATTCTTCCAAAGGTAGTGAGGGATGTAGAACAAGACTGCTTGCAGGAACAAGAGGAAGCAGACCCATTGGTAATACTTTTGGTGGATGACTTCGTCTTCACCCGGAACGTGGTGGGCAATTCCAGGCAGACCAGGATGGCGGTAACCTACTGGCTTGGAAAGAATAAAAGTCGATTGAATCCAGCAGTAAGTATCCATCACCCGTGAGTCTATCCCGGGATCCACCAAGCAATCAATCGGATCCCCAAAGTATTGGTATCCGGTGACCAAAATTGAGAAAGCTGTTAAAACAACCACTGTGGCCTTGCAGTGTAACCGAAACAAGGCATTATCTATGCAGACACTGTCAAGTTTGATTAGGGCTTTAAGTGGAGTGAAGAAGTTGAGCATTTTTGTATTTCACACTTGATACACAATTATCCAACACATGTATTTAATAGTTAATATCAAAATTCAGTTGTCCATAAGGTAATGCAAATTAATATTGCATTTGGCGCGAATTAAATAAACGAGAGATATTCCGAGGAAAACGCAATAAAACACAAATCAAAGTGGTAAAAAGAAAAAGATTGCGTTAGCGAGTGTAACGAGATGTGCGAGTATTTCGGCAGCGAAAAGAATGTTGATGAGCGATTTAAATGGAAAGAAGGGTATTTTTTTCGCGTGTAGTGTTGCGGAAAATCGGCAGACTAAATCGGCATGCAAATAAAAGAATAGCTATCTTATCACATTTCTCGGTGTTATATTTACAATCCATTCCACTTCTAGCTATTCGACGCATGTCATTACAGGAAATGTACCATATATTTTGTTAGCAATATGTTTTTGTGGTGATGTTAACGCGACTCATCGAATTTTTTCTTCTCATATCTCGATACCTTAAGGAGTACATAAAGGAAGATAGATAGATATCGCGTGCACGAATGGAATTACGTGGACAAATTTCCAGAATTTCATCATTCTGTTGCCTTTAAAAGGGTTATTTTTTTGTTGACTTTGATTATTTAATCAGCAGTAAAAAGCAAATAAACCATATAAACGGTCCTTGGACTTCGTGCGAATTTGAAACGTATTGGTGCAGAGTAACTATGGTATGGGTAAAAGCACAGGTATAAGGAAAAAAATCTTAAATTAGAGCTTATTAATGTTTTTACTTACTCTTTTGGGAATGTAATATGTAGGTAATTATTATTAATAGGTAAAGTTTGGTTGATTCCCTCGTCGCGCTGACAGCTTCAAACAGTTTTTAAATTCTTTATTAGTGTTAACAAAGCAAAAGAAAGTACTATGTAGAATGATTTCCATGTAACTCCTCCCTTCTTAGACGAAAAGAACATTTATTTTAGTTGGGAGAAAAATTTTTTCGAATATATACTTTAATAAAAATAAATTATAAGCTTTGTTCCATCCCCTACGTCCGACTAGTTCACGTACTAGTCAGACGATCAGGAGTTCTTAAACAAATTGCGCAGTACGTAAATATTTATAAACTGGGCATACTGTTGATGAACTTCTGATCGTCTGACTAGTATGTGAACTAGTCAGACGTAGGGGATGGAACAAAGCTAATATTACAAAATATAAAATATAGGTTTATAGTATAACATTTATTTATAGTATAATATTTTAATTCTTGAAGTCATATTTTGTCAGTAGACTGAATTTTCTTACATAATTCTGAACTAATTTGTAACACTTAACCGTCGGCGACGTCCGAACAATTTGCTCCTCGCATATTGAACTTGTTAAAACACTCACTTTTTCGTTCATCCATTTTTTCAGATTTTCTTCATGTAAATAAATATTGACTCCTTCAATTTCTTCTAATAGAAAATTATCGTTAATGACGATATTTTTTAATTCATTCTTTGTAAATACTACTGTTGAAGAAACATCTTCGGAATCAATTTTTGTTTTCAAAGGAGTCCATTTCAAACAATTTTATTCAGTTATATAAACCGACCATTCCTCAATGTAATCCTAACAAATTTTGTAAAAATTTACAACTTCTTTTAAATATTTATCCTTAATCTCTTGATTAGAATTTTCCAAAATTGTTACTTTGTTCTTTATTATTAATGGCACAAATCGATCATCATACCTTGCTCCGTATAGTTAAAATATTATCGACTTCCTATATATCATTTTAAAAAAACCCTTTAAAATTGTGGGACATTTTTCCAAAATTAGAAACTATGAACGAAGGGAATCATGTAATTGTATAATGCGCTGTATAGCTGGGGTCAAAGCAAGCCACCTAACTTTTAAGTAACAGAAAATCTTTTGGTACTCAATATCAGACTCTTCACAAAATCGATTGAGACTTATTACTCGATCCGTGAAACTATGTTTGTTATTGTCGAAAACAAAAAAAAGTCTAAAGTAGTACAAAGGAGCACAAAAGAATGAATAGGAGTACTATGGAGAACAGGTTTTAAAAGGAGTTTGATTCACAAAAAAGAAATACAATAGAAATAAAAATCCTTTCAAAAGGAGTATGTATAAGAAAGGAGGAACCACTTTGGATAGATCTTTGAAAACCCAGCAAAAATTTCAATAGAATATATTGAAATAATAAGAGTAAATCCTTGCTTATAATTTAATTTTGCTCAACCAGTTTCGGACCGTCCCGGGTTATCTTCAGGCACTAAAACATACGGTACAAAGTATAGGAGAGAGCTTAAACTAGAAAATTAAAATTGTAAAAAGTAAAGGAGAGAGCACCATGATTAAAATCATGGTGCTCTCTCCTTTACTTTGAAACGTATGTTTTAGTGCCTCACGATGGCTCAAAACCAGTTGCTCAAAATTAAATTATATGCAAGGATTTACTCGTATTATTTTAAC
>JAWQRP010001892.1:0-17289 GCA_033557875.1 Quadriops clusia | reverse complement strand
TGTCTTCACTAAAGTTTAGTATCTTAATAGCCCTAGGTTTATTTAACTTAATTTCAAATCTTTAGTCACTAAAGTTTAGTGTCTTAATAGTCCCAGGTTTATTTAACTTAATTTCAAATCTTTAGTCACTGAAGTTTAGTGTCTTCACTAAAGTTTAGTATCTTAATAGCCCTAGGTTTATTTAACTTAATTTCAAATCTTTAGTCACTAAAGTTTAGTGTCTTAATAGTCCCAGGTTTATTTAACTTAATTTCAAATCTTTAGTCTCTGAAGTTTAGTGTCTTAATAGCCCTAGGTTTATTTAACTTAATTTCAAACCTTTAGTATCTTATTACTTTAATTAAAAATAATTAATTTTTATTCGGCATACGACTAAAACAAATTATTCACGTATGAGAAACCGGCAGGGGGGTCGTGTAGGCAAGACATGAGGGTGAAATGACAGTGAATATGAAAATTAAAGTTTTTAATTATAAAGCGTTTTGAAGTTTCAGTGGAGAGACCCAGGAATTCTCAAGTACATATTTTAAAATAATAAATTAAAAATTTCGTTCGGATAAGAGATGTTCCGACTAATCGACGTTCGGCAAATCGACGCTCTACTGTAGTAGTTTTTTTTTAATTAATTTTATGAAATTTCACACGTTCTTTTAACAAACTTTCTGATGCAAAATGTTAGAGTGACAGTGCTATTTCAATATTTTGTCTAACAACATCTATGTAGGGGAGAGTGTTGTATCTTGGACCGATTTTTTTTTAAATTAAATTTCTTCTTAGTTTAAATAGGAGGGCGATTTACTTTAAAGAAAATACATTCTTTAGTATTGTTTCCTTATAATGGACAATTATAGTTAACCCTACAAAATTATTGATATGTGATTATAATTTTTTGAAAAAAAAAGTTCTACATTGTCTGTGGTACAACACTATGTTCTACTTTGAACCACCAAGTAATCTACCTTGAACCACTAATAAGATGTATAAAATATATATGTATGTGTTCATTTTTATTTTGGGAATAAGAAAGCAGTTGTTATCCATCATTCAATTCGGAATATTTTGGTAAAAAAAAATAGCTTAGGTGTCTACTTTTTTTCTGGTATCAAAGCGAACAATAAGGGAGTGTCCGTGGCGCAACGGTAGCGGCGTTGGTATGCTGAGCCGTTGTGTCCGGGTCGCCGGTTCGAATCCCGTCGCGCCATGGATGTTGTGATTGTCTGGTGAACGTGTAATAAAAATCGTCATAAAATTGATAATGGCCCAAAGGGAAAATATTCCAATAGTGGCCGAATTCTGTGTTAAAAAAAAAGCGAACAATATTCGATAATAAATGTTCGGTAATAAATGTTCAATAATAAAAGTTCGATAATAAATGTTCGATAAAAAATGTTCGATAGTAAAAAATCGACAACAAAAGTTTCATTTGTATAATAACCTAACAAATTGTTCAACACATGTAATTTTTACGAAAAAAAAAAAAACCATTACAAACTATCATTGTATCTGCTAGTTCATTTTCCCCATGCCGGAGATTATTATCGGCGCCCATACATAATTCAAAACATCAGGGTATCCAATAATAGTGTTGTTTGGATGAATGCACCGATTGTTTGCAGTGACATAATCGCTTGAAAAGCTATTGTGAGCGGAAATAATTAATAGCAGATATCAGAGTGGCATTTCGCGCTCGTACAACATAGCAATCAAGCAGTCCTGGAATAGTAGTAGTAGTGGCAGTAGTAGTAGTAGTAGTAATAGTAATAGTAGTAGTAGTAATAGTAATAGTAGTAGTATTAGTAGTAGTAGTAGTAGTAGTAGTTTTAGTGGTAGTAGTAGTAGTTTTAGTGGTAGTGGTAGTAGTAGTAGTAGTAGTAGTAGTAGTAGTAGTAGTAGTAGTAGTAGTAGTAGTAGTCGTAGTAATAGTTTAGTAGTGATAGTGAATGAAAACTGAGGAGCAGAACAAGGAACTAACTAAGGGGGCAAACTAAGGGGGCAAACTAAGAGGGCAAACTAAGGGGGCAAACTAAGGGGGCAAACTAAGGAGGCAAACTAAGGGGGCAAACTAAGGGAGAAACTAAGGGGCAAACTAAAAGAGAAAACTAAAGGAGCAAACTAAAAAGGCAAGCTAAGCTAAATGGGCAAATAAGTGAGAAACTATGGGGGCAAACAAAAGGGGCAAACGAGGGAGAATCTGAGGGGGCAAACAAGGGGCAAAGCATCGCAGCAGGAGCGTATAGAAGCTCCAACTCAACACGCAACTATCCATTGTGTCGGAACGCAATAACGGCTTGGGGGTAGCAAATCTCTATCAGAGGGGGTTGGATCTTTGGGGGTGGATCGTTAGGTGGTTTTGCTGCGTGGGTGTGACATGTAACTGTCAACGAACCACTATTGCGAACGATACATCAGTCTGAGATCACAATATAGACCCGGAGGTGCTGTATTGAGTCTCATCTCAGGAGTTGTAAATCGTTTTTGCCTTTCGTTCCGCTAAGAAATTGATATTTTAGCCCAGGGCCGCTAAATTATCGGTTCGCAGATTTATTGCCCCCTATTTGGTAAATCGCGCGACTCTGATTGGAAACTCAGACGACGAAGTCCGGTAAAACATCCCTTTAAATTAGGCTCGAAAGTTGGAAAGTAAATTTTTCTAGATTCTAAAATAAATTTTTCTACCTGTAATACATTTTTCTACCTATACTACATTTTTCTACCTATAATACATTTTTCTACCTATAACACATTTTTCTACCTATAGTACATTTTTCTACCTATAGTACATTTTTCTACCTATACTACATTTTTCTACCTATAATACATTTTTCTACCTACAATACATTTTTCTACCTATAATACATTTTTCTACCTATAATACATTTTTCAAACTGCAATAATATAGGTTAATTAAGATAATAAGCCAAGTTCGATTGCTAAATTTTTTCGAGACAGTTGTAAGTCCCATTTTAAGGATAAGGTCAGCCTTAGGATGGATGTAAACCAGTCGACAGCTGGCAATGACTTAATCCTTAGCTTAAAAATAATTGGCGCGGTAATTAACGAAGAAAAATATTGTCAGCCAAGTCTATATGTAGCAAACAAAGAACTCAAGGAAACGTTCTTAGGAATAATCGCGTAATATCGCCCGTCACCGAAGACAATTAATAGAAAAGCACAAGACAAATTTATTCCATTTTTTTTTTTCGTTAATATTTAATTCAAGCATTACATTCATGCAGTACAACAAACAATTAAGAATTCCGTATATATTAGAAAGTAGAGTTACTAGATCGGCATACCTGTCCTCATCTTACCATTCATTCCATTGATACATCTAATAAAAATAAAACTAAGTTAATTGGAAAAGAATTATTGTGAGTTATTGCATTGTTGTCGTTCACGCCCAAGGGCAAAACTGCCCATTGCTCTTGACACTAAAACAACAGTCTGATACATTTAAAATAATAAATCGCCGAGATCCTCCCACGGCTTCTTTGTGCAGCCTGGTGATTAATTCTTTTTTTTTTATTTATTAATTCTTGTCTTTGTAGAAAAGAAAAAATGTAGATATATATATATATATATATATATATATATATATATATATATATAGATATACGAACTCGCTATTTATTGCAAGTCAATGGGCACGTATGCAAATGACTATTTTCTAGTACGAGAATTCTCTGGAAAGCGTTACGCAATCGGCATGAAGAATTTGTTGTGCAAAAACTCCGGGCACGGAGCTCTCGATCATACGCAATCCGCTGATTTGTTTCGTATTGTTGTTTATTTATTTCTCTTGTTTATTTATTCCTTGGGCCGACGTTTTTGAGCACGAGACCTTATTTACATTACAAAAGATGAAAAGTTCGCGATTTTAAATTGTTGACAGCCGGGGATTTATTTGTGCTTTAAATGTCAAGAGCTTGTTTGCGCCAAGTCTAAGTTCTCATGATTTAATCTTGGCATTATTTAATTTTTGTATTAGTTAATCTTCGTACGATTTAATATTCGTATGATTCTCGTCATTCAATGTTTAGAAGATTGACTTTCCAAACTTCACTTCACTAGTACCTTAATTTATACAACTGTCACTTTAAGCTATTTCAAAAAAGCTATTTCAAAAAAGTTTCTTTACTTTGTTTTCTTCAACCTTCAGGTTTCTTTAGCTTATTTTCTTGAACCTTCAGGTTTCTTTAGCTTATTTTCTTGAACCTACAGGTTTCTTTAGCTTATTTTCTTGAACCTACAGGTTTCTGCAGCTTATTTTCTTGAACCTTCAGGTTTCTTTAGCTTATTTTCTTAAACCTTCAGTGTGTTAATGTCCCCAGATTTCCGGAGATCTACTAAATGCAACTACAATGATTCAAAGAAGTTTGAGCATGTTTAAACTTGTTTAAACCTGTCACCTGGAGAATTTATGAAACTGCCTCGTATTTACCGATGCAGAAAGCAAAGAATGTTTCGATTAGACTGCGGCATCTTGTATTATTAAAGTTCGCGTTATAGCCAACAAAGTTTTTCCACGGGAAGACCTGAGCTGAAGCTTTCGCCGGAATTGAAAATTTGGTATTGCCAATGCGATGTTAAGTGAGTTAACTTCGCATAAAACAAAGTTGAGCATTGGGGCGAACTTTCGGTCGATAGCGAGTTCCCCATGTCGTAAAAGTGGAGCATTTTTATCTAAATATTGCTCACTTCCATTCCCATGTAACGAAGGAACTCTCGATAAAACAAGATTGCAAGCTCAGATTTGTACGCCGAATAGCTGTATTGGCCAGATTAGAATTGAAAAATTAACGCCATAAATTGCTCGTTTTTGCAATGAACTTTGCATGTTCAATGGTCGTTTATTTGTGCGAAGGTGAACTAGCAAATCGTTTTCAACGCAAAACCAAGAGTTTTTTGATCGGTGGAGTGGTTGGTAGTACTCGTATAAATAACTAGGTACTTGGTTTGGAGTTTAGACGATATTCAGTTTTAGTCGTAGATTTGATAGAGAATCCTTTGAGCATAATGTTGAAGATTGTAAGTAATTTTTTTATCTTGTTTTTTATTTCAATTTTATAATTTATTTCTTATTATTCAGGTGATTTTAGCCATTGTTTTTGGGGCTACCTATGGTGGTCATATTGCTGTGGCCCCTGTAGTCCATACATCAGCAATTTCGAGCCATAGCAGCCATGTAGTCCATCATAGTCCAGTTGTACACAGTGTCCCTGTTGTACACAGCGTCCCAGTCGTACACAGCGTCCCAGTCGTACATAGTGCCCCAGTTGTACATACTGTCCCAATAGTGAAAACTGTCCCAATTGTGAAAACTGTCCCAATTGTAAAGGCTGCTCCAGTAGTAGCTGTCCATCATACCCCAGCCATCGTCCATCTCCATTAACAATTCTCCCCATTAGTTAATACACTGTTTTGTTATCCCGTTTACTAGTTAAGTATTTATGTATTTGTATATAATGAGATAATGTTAATTTAACTATTTGGAATAAACCTTGAATGATGCATATAGCAAGCACGAACTTATTATTTTGTTTCTCTAAGGACGGATGCGTATGAAAGAAAAAAAGAAAGGAAAAAGAATAAAAGAGAAAAAAAAAGGAAAAAAAAAGAAAAAAGAGGTATAATGAAATAAATAAGATAAAAGCAAATAACAGAAGTAAAACACGTGCAATTAGCGTCTTTTGTTCCTGTCTCACTGCTCGTTAGGAATTTCCCCGAATAACCGCCTAATTGTGCTGATTGCCAATAATGAAAGTTCACCACATTCCTGTTAATGGAGTTATTTCAATAATTCAAAATAATGAAAAAGGCAAATTTTGGCGTGCAGTTTGAGTTGTATAAAAGTGCACTTTGCGTCCAGTTTTCCACATTCGACTGCCGAAATTCAAGTTGACTTCCTCTATAGTAGTCTTCAAAATGAAGTTCTTTGCTTTGGTGAGTAAATTTTTTTTTTCATTTTTACTTCATAATTTTATCTATCTTAATTTCATCTATCTTAATTTTATCTATCTTAATTTTACCAATCTTAATCTTATTTATAATAATTTTGTTTTTATCACGATTTCAAGGTCATCCTTGTCATATTCTTCGCAACGGTAACAGTATTGGCTAAACCAGGATACGTAGCCACCCCTTCAATTTTGTACAAACATCGTCGCAGAAAACCCACCAAAGGAAGTCATGGTCATCGTCTTCCTCACCTTCATTATTGGGGATAAACTGTTCTAAACTATATTTATGAACACCAAGAAATGACTTCAAAAATAGATATTTTGTAAAAAAAAGGGCACCTACCTAATGTACAAATTTTACTCAATAAAAACTTTGATAGAACCTAATACCTTATTTTAATTTTTATAGTACATACATAAGAATACCAATAATTAGAATAGAATAATTGAATAGACAGTGCACAATATCGTCCGCAACGACCAGCAGAAAAGGTCGAAAACACACTAAACCGATTTATGGATCAAGTAGGCGCCATGCCCACTGTCAATGCCGAGCCAGGCGAGGCGCACTGCGACCAGTTCACCTTCGAGAAAGCATCGTTTTGAGATATTCGCCAATCGTTTAAAAGTCATTCACTCTTTCACGGGCGTCAATGTGATAGATTGCCTCACTTTCCCGGGCAAGAACTACGCCAACTTCTCGAGTAAAAAGTAAACAGACAAAAGTTATGAATTATGTTACGCAAAAACGTTGACCTAAATCGACGCCGTCTGTCGCCGAAGAACGTGCAGAAAAAAGGTTGAACCTCTAATGAGCCCGAATATGCATAATGTACACCTTCGGGGCAACGATCAAGGGCACTTTTGCCAAAAGGATCTCCCTATCTGTCTGCTTTGTTAAAACCGAGAAAAAAATCTGAAAAACATAAGAGAATTACCTTTAAATCTGAAAAATATGATGAGGAGACAGAAATCAACAATCAAAATAATAAATGTAGAGTGGTTTCCATTCGACTTTCTCGTATATTTCAAAGATATAGACGAGATAAGAACTATTAAACGTCAAGGAAGCCTTAATATAAGGAACATTTTCTCTAGATGAAAAAAAAATTAAATTGCAAAATAAAATTTAAATTGTAAAAAAACATCAAAAATTTTTCTTTTTACTCCAAGTAATCCAGTCTATTCAGCAAGAATCTAAAAGATTCCAACAGGTAGAAAATTTGCCGTTCTTTAATTAAATATCAGACAACTGGCCTCTTAAGTGAACGAAATTACAAAATGATTGTACAAGTTAATTCTCTTCGAAACAATGTTAATTAACAACACAAACAGCAAAATTTTCCACGATCTCACGTTGAATCATTTCGATTCTCAGTTCGTCATTCCCCAACGACACGCAAATAGGAAATAAATCCTGAAAATGAATGCCGAATTCGTAGCCCAAGTCCATTAATTATCCTTCTCAGCCTCAAATCATTAATAGCGAGTATTGATGGCTAGCCTGCCGTTACCACACAATTACACGTTCGTTATTATCAAGTTCAAAATCAGGAAACATCAATGCCTCGATTTGTTATGCTGCGTGAAGTCTTGAAGGCTAACCAGCTGCTTGCAAACGAAGAATTGGGGTAAAGATACAAGAAGAAAGAGTGGTGCGGGCTTAAAACCGTATAAAAGCCGTTTGCTCGACTTGAATTATTATTACTACTTTGTTTAGCTTACTAAACGTTCCATACCCTCACCAATACAAAATGTTCAAGTTTGTAAGTACATATTCATTGTTATTACTCTTCTCATATTACTTAAATTTCTTAAATCATCTAATAAAATGTTCATAGTAACACCACTGGTAACCTGTGGTAGTACCATGACAGTATTTTTACTATTATATGTATTGTTTGCTTTTTTCCACGTTTTTTTTCACGGTTTTTTTTTTCACGTTTTTTCACTGTTTTTTTTTTCACATTTTTTCCACATTTTTTCACGGTTTTTCTCACTTTTTTCCACGTTTTTTTTTTCAATCAAAATATTGTCATGTACAGTATGTTATTTTTACTATTGTGTATTTTTGTGCTTGTATAGGTAGTACTCGCTTTGGCTATTGCCTCAGCTTATGCCGCCCCTGGACACATCGCTGTTGCCCCAGTAATCGCTGCCCCAATTGTCCACACTGCAGCTGTGTCCCATAGCAGCGTTGTCCATCATCACACTCCAGTGGTCCATTCCGTCCCAATTATTAAGACTGCCCCGGTAGTGGCCGTCCATCATGCCCCAGTTGTCCCAATTGTGAAAACTGCCCACGTTGTCCATGCTGCCCCGATCGTCCATGCTGCCCCAGTGGTCCCAATACTCAAGGCCGCCCCAGTCGTGGCTGTCCATCATGGCCCAGTCCTCGTCCACCATTAAGTGCCAATAGTGATGTACCTGAACGTACCTCATAACTTATTTATTACGGTTTCTAGTTTTCTTGGAGTGAATAAATGATTCAGTTGAAGTTTGCTTAGGTTTCATTGTGCCCGAACTACCACGATTTAACCCCGTTCTAAGAAAAGAACGCGGTTTAATAAACGAGACGTTTTGAGCGATAAGACGCTTTAACCCACAGAACGTTTTAATTTTGAACCAATGAACGTTTTAACAAATAATACGATTGAACCAATGAAACGTTGTATAACAAATAAAACGTTTGAACCATTGGTATGTTATAACAAATAAAACGTTTGAACCCTAGGGGCCAGTTGCACCAACAAAGTAATCATTAGTTAAAGTTAAGTTCTAGTTAACTCAATATAAAACTAATGGGTAAACTAGTGGTTAACTTTAACTCACGATTACTTTTGTTGGTGCAACTGACCCTAGGAGGTTTAATAAGATTATTCTTGAACCTCCTTATTTGAATCAATAAAACCCTTTCATCTATAAAACGTTTTAACCAAAAAATGTATCCACCGAAAACCTATACCCAGTTAACGTTTTATAAAA
Organism: Quadriops clusia; assembly: GCA_033557875.1. Lineage (NCBI taxonomy): Eukaryota > Metazoa > Arthropoda > Insecta > Coleoptera > Hydrophilidae > Quadriops > Quadriops clusia. The sequence goes on along the minus strand of JAWQRP010001892.1, from coordinate 8,344 downwards.
ACCATTAGAACATTTATACAACTATGTTTCAAAGTCATAAGTTTAATAACATCAATTGAATAACAAGTATAAAATAATGGGGGTTCTATTGCAGGAAATTTGTGTTTGTATCGTTATTCTAAATATGGCATGAGTTAACAGTTTTATTTTGCCCCATAAAAATATCATATCAGTATAGTAAGAAATTTAAATAATAGTGCTTGCTAGAGTTTCCATAAAAGAATATTTCGCATTAACTTTACAGTTTTGCAGTAAGTGTAGGTACATAAAAATCCTGTAAAGACGACATGCCAAAGCAACTTAAGTCAAATTTCTTTGAAAACCTTGTATAAAAATACAAAATGTAAGCAACGTGTTAAGTATTAATAAATAAGATAGTATTTGTATTTCAAAATATTTTAAGATATTTGTAATTTCGTAGCTAAGGTTTCTTCTAGAACAATTGTTCAAAGTCTTATAGGATTAAAACTCTTAGGACCAGTTGCATACAAGCGTGTTAAAAGGCAACTATGGTTTAAAGTTAATAACTCGGGACTACGTATCGAATTTTAAACGTATTATTTCTTTTACCTAGGATTACCTATTAACTCGCTTTTATGCGTCTCTTATAGAATTTGAAAACAAACTCTTATAGAATTTGGAAATGGAATTAAAATCTAACAAGACGGTTAAAGGAGTGAAGACCTACCAAATATCAAAGACTTTAAATAAGACAATTAAAGTAGTGAAGACATACCAAATATCTAGGGCTTTAAAGACAGTTAAAGGAGTAAAGATGTACCAAATATCTAGGGCTTTAAATATGACAGTTAAAGGAGTGAATACGTACCAAATATCTAGGACTTTAAATAAGACAGTTAGAGCAGTGAAGACGTGCCGAAGATCTAGGGCTTTAAATAAGACAGTTAAAGGAGTGAAGTCATACCAAATATGTAGGGCTTTAAATTAGACAGTTAAAGAAATATGACAGTTAAAGGAGTGAAGACGTACCAGAGATCTAGGGCTTTAAATAAGACAGTTAGAGCAGTGAAGAAATACCGAAGATCTAGGGCTTTTAAATAAGACAGTTAAAGAAATGAGACAGTTAAAGGTGTGAAGACGTATCAAAGATCTAGGGCTTTTAAATAAGACAGTTAAAGAAATATGACAGTTAAAGGAGTGAAGACGTACCAAAGATCTAGGGCTTTAAATAAGACAGTTAGAGCAGTGAAGACGTACCGAAGATCTAGGGCTTTTAAATAAGACAGTTAAAGGTATGAAGACGTACCAAAGATCTAGGGCTTTAAATAAGACAGTTAAAGGAGTGAAGACGTACCGAAGATTTAGGGCTTTAAATACGGCAGTTAAAGAAATAAGACAGTTAAAGCAGTGAAGACGTACCGAAGATTTAGGGCTTTAAATAAGGCAGTTAAAGAAATAAGACAGTTAAAGCAGTGAAGACGTACCGAAGATTTAGGGCTTTAAATAAGGCAGTTAAAGAAATAAGACAGTTAAAGAAGTGAAGACGTACCAAATATCTAGGGCTTTAAATAAGACAGTTAAAGGAGTGAAGTCGTACCAAATATCTAGGGCTTTAAATAAGACAGTTAAAGCAGTGAAGACGTACCGAAGATTTAGGGCTTTAAATAAGGCAGTTAAAGAAATAAGACAGTTAAAGAAGTGAAGTCGTACCAAATATCTAGGGCTTTAAATAAGACAGTTAAAGCAGTGAAGACGCACCGAAGATTTAGGGCTTTAAATAAGGCAGTTACAGAAATAAGACAGTTAAAGAAGTGAAGACGTACCAAATATCTAGGGCTTTAAATAAGACAGTTAAAGGAGTGAAGTCGTACCAAATATCTAGGGCTTTAAATAAGACAGTTAAAGGAGTGAAGACGTACCGAAGATTTAGGACTTTAAATAACGCAGTTAAAGAAATAAGACAGTTAAAGAAGTGAAGACGTACCAAATATCTAGGGCATTAAATAAGACAGTTAAAGGTGTGAAGATGTACCGAAAATATAGGGCTTTAAATAAGACAGTTAAAGAAATAAGATAGTTAAAGGAGTGAAGATGTGCAAAGATCTAGGGCTTTAAATAAGACAGTAAAAGAAATAAGACAGTTAAATGAGTGAAGACGTACCAAATATGTAGGGCTTTAAATAAGACAGTTAAAGGTGTGAAGACGTACCAAAGATTTAAGGCTTTAAATAAAACAGTTAAAGAAATGACAGTTAAAGGAGTGAAGATGTATCAAATATCTAGGGCTTTAAATAAGACATTTCAATAAAAAAAATTAAAAAAGAACTAATTCAGTCATTGACTGAAATACGTTTAGTGAATCAGCACAACTTTTGATGTAAATTCGAGGATGCGAAGGCCGCAGGCCGATAGTGTTGGCAAGACATGAGGGTCGCGCGAAGCGCGACCCTCATGTCTTGTGTGGCTCGCGAACGAGCGAAGCGAGTGAGCGAGCGCATCCGAGGTTGAATTCGAGAAGCATAGATACATGTAAGTTTGCACAAATTTCTTTTTGTAACGAATTTCAGGATTTAACCTCTTGTACAATAATGAACGAAAACAGTGACTACCTACACAAACTCCCTGAAAAATTAATGAAACTAAGTATTCCAGACCAACTCAATACTTATGTTCTAAACGTACATTCCAATTAATAAGCAGAGGAATTAAATTCCTATTCAATTTTCAGTTTTTCGCGAGGGCTCGTTCGCATTGAATAACAGCCCGATATTTGTCAGCGTAAGTTGCTGTAAGCAATGATGAAAGGCCGGCGGGAGAAAAAGGCAAAAGCGCACGACCGATAATTTCCTTTTAATAAATATAATCCTCTTTGCCGCTAACGAACGCAGAAGCGTCGGCCATGCCCAGAAGAATTAATTAAAGTACGTCGAATTTGTTTGCTCTGGCTACTTTTATTTGCAGGCTAAACGCCCGCTTTGTCCTTCTTGGGGAAGAAAACATGGGGGGGGATTTTTGCTTTTTTATTAATAAAGAGTAAAATGAGAAAGAAGGTAAAAAATAAAATGAAAAAGAAAGTAACAAATTAAATGAAAATGAAGGTAAAAAATAAATGGAAAATCTAAAAAAAAAGGAAATAAAATAAAATGTAAAAAAATAAAATCAAAAATAAAATTTAATGATAAATAAATAAAATATTTTAGTGTACTAAAACTGGAGCTGCTTTGACCACTGGGACAATAGGTGCTGCGTGAACTATTGGTGTATGAACTATTGGTGTATGAACTATTGGAGTATGAACTATTGGAGTATGAACCACTGGAACTACTGGAGCTACAGTTTTAACTACTGGTACCACTGGAGCTGTTTTCACAACAGTTAAAGATGGGGCTGGAGCTGTTTTAACAATTGGTACCACTGGTGCTGGATGAGCTATGACACTATGAGTTGAGACTACTGCTGCTGGAGCTGCTACGATTCCAGGGGCGGCATAGGCGTAAGTGAAAAGGGTCACAAAAAGTACCTAATAATGTACACAGAAAATTAAGTAACTCAAAAAAATTAAACAATTAATTTAAATATAACTTCTATGAAATGCGAGTACTTACGTATTTGAACATCTTGATTTGATTTCTTTTTCTCGTCGTTATTTAATAACAATAATAATAATAATAATATTAATAATAATAATCTCTTTAGAAGAAATCAATAGGGCAGAATTCTCGTTGAAAACTGAATATCCAGGATGTGCCTTCCTGGTATTTATATGCACGTGCGTGATTTCAACACTTCTGAACATTATCGCAATTCCTTATTCATCCAACTTGATCTAGTTTGCCTTACACGCCCGGCCGGGCGAACTTACTGGATTCAATGTCAGACAGATCGGTCGCTGAATTATTTCAGATACGAGGAGAAAAACAGCTCTAATTGATGGTATCTTTGTTGCTTTTTGTTCCCCTTTCTGGAGGATTTCTCCGCTTGCCCGCAAAAAGTTGTTTCGTGTCAAGGTTAATGGCGTTACAAAAGGGTTTCATCTTCTGCATAAAAACTGAGTATGTGTATACACCACATAGATTTTATACAAGACTTCTCTAAAGAAATGGCCTTTTCGCGCGAGTTAATTTATCCGCCGTATTTAGTAGTAGTCCCGAGCTCTCTTGATTAATAATGAGCACTCAATGGTGATATATTTAATCCATCTGTGGGAACAGTTCTGCGCCAAACATTTACAATGCAACCAGGGCAATAAATATCCCGCCAAAGTCGCAGCCTGCAATATGTGATCTAATTGTGTCATTATTTGCTCTATATAGCTGCCTTGAAATCAATTTTATAGAGGCGATTCACCTACAAGCCAGACAGAACCATAAAGACCAAAAGAACCATGAAGACCAAAAGAACCATGAACACCAAAAGAACCATGAAGACCTAAAGAACCATGATCACCAAAAGAACCATGAAGACCGGCTCTAATTAACATAATGTACAGCAGAGGTCGTAAGTATTGGCACAAAATGATTTTGTTCACTTTAAAGACGCTTAAAATGGTATTCTCGGAATAAAATCATTCCACTTCTGATGTGTCATCTATCTCACTTTGTAAATTAGAAATAGAACATTTCAATTGGTTTGTAAATTTTCTCTGAATTTGTGGATCCTAGAGCACAACAATGTTGCTAAGGAGCTGGCAATAACAAATACAGTACTAACTCTAACTAACCAAAAACAATCATTTAAAAATAGACATTTATTCAATATTCGCCCAATTGCTTCCTTTTAACACCTCATCCCTCTTCAACCCCTTCTTCTAAGCACCAAATCAGCATATTTCTTCGAGACGTACTCCCAATTGATCACATCCCAAATAGCCTTAACATAATCAGACCGAACGTTCTTGTACTGAAGATAATAAGCATGCTCCCAAACATCTATCCCAAAAAGCGGGATCAATCCCGTGTGAGCTTGCAAGGAGTCTTGATTGGGCAAGATGGCGACCTTGAGGCCTCCCGAAATAGGGTCGAACCCAAGCCACCCCCACCCTGACCCAGAAATGGAGGTAGTGCGTATGGTCAGGATCTCCCTGAATTTTTGCATGTCCCCGAAGGAAGCCGAGATGGCCTTGCACAAATCCGAGGACGGTTGGCAGGATTTGGGCGTCAAATTTTCCCAAAAAATCGAATGGTTCACATGACCGCCACCGTTAAAGTTGATGGCCGCGAAGCTGGAAATCGCCACTGGCATGTCGTTCTTCTCCAAAGCTTGGCAAAGCTTCTCTTGAGCGGCATTCAAATGGTTCACGTAAGTTTGGTGATGCTTTTGGTGGTGCAAAAACATTATTTCCCGGCTTATGGTCGGCTCCAAGGCTTCGTACCCATATGGCAGCTCTGGCAAGGTTTGCTTAATGGCGGCGGCCACAGTGGCGGCTAATTTTCCAGTAGGAAACATTTTCAGTTAAACGGGACACCCAAACGAGGTTTTGACGGATTGGATTAAATTTCACTATCAGAAATGAATGTAACGGATTTTGTTTCTATACAAATTAATTAAAAAGGTTTGTTTGGGGAGTTTGAGAAACACCAATATCAAGTTTTCTAAAAATTTTGGCGTACCATTTATAGTTCTTCTTAATTTTGGAAATGTTGGATTCCTTTTCCATGTCCATAATGATGAGTGGTAATTAATTTTGGATTCTATCCAACGCTACTATTAGTTGGAAGAGTTGGATTAGTTCTAATAGTTGGTTGTGTTGATTGAGTGTTTCTTGAAATTTTGAAAAAAACTATTTCTACGAAATATAGAAATTTAATCAAAGTACGGATCGTACATTAAACAACTTATCGAAATACCTTCAATAACCATAAACTTAACTCTTCCCAAATTATTATCTGGAATAACATATCTTTCATGGTTGTTAATTGAAAGGTATAAATTACCATCAAACACAAGATATACAAAAATTTCAGGATCATCCAGGAATTTAAGGTCCATCATCCAAAATGTTTTGGTAGAATTTCTACTTATAACTTCATAATGAAAGTTTAGAAAGTTGATCAACACGGGCACGTTACCTTCGTCGTTCAAATCAATCAAAAACGAAATTTTCGACCTGAAATAAGCAAAGCACAATTTTGATTTATTATATAATTATTATCTATATTAATAAAATTGTATTACATAAAAAATATATGAAAATTAATCAGGAATAGACTTGTAAATTAATATGTAATAAGGAGTAATTACATTATTACTTACTCATTTTTATTACGTCTCCCTTTTAAAATGCACTGGGATGTTGTGATGTTGATTAAAGAAATTTTTTCCTAGACAAAAAAACGTTAGGAAAACACACATTTCACTTAATTAAATATTGACGAAATTATCAATAAAACTTATTATACCGAATTGCTTATTGTACTGTTATAAAATCCTAAAGGTTTGAGTTGAGAGGTGTTGCGACAAAAAGACTCATTAGCTGGAGAAAATTGTACTCCACCACGTATATCTCTTAACACTTTTTCATTATTTCTGAAAAAGTCTTCATCGTCATAATTGTCTTCATCGTCATAATCTTCTTCGTCAAAATTGTCTTCATCACTGCCAGATATGTTTCTATGATCGCTGAAAGTCTCTTCATCGTCTCCAGAAAAGTCATTTTCGAACAGATCTCTCAAGAACTTTGACGTAGTAGTTGTCGGTCTTCCACTTTCAAGATACGAAGGGTATTGTTCCTTGTATTCCTGTGAAAATATAAGCTTAAAACTGTCGCTCCGTAATATAATGAAATAAAATATGGGGTTCTATAATGAAATGAATTTTTAAAAAATAAACTTAAAAAAATTAAATTTCAAAAAAACTTAAAAAAAATAAATACAAATACTCGTTATCTTATTACTGGACAAAAAATAAACTTAAAAAACTAAAATTTCAAAAAATCTTAAAATAAATAAACTTAAAAAACTAAAATTTCAAAAAATCTTAAAAAAAATTAACTTAAAAAAATACTTGCTTTCAAATCCTCGACCCCATAAAACTCATTACATGGCCTTATTTTACCACGAGTAAAGCACAATTTTATCAAAAAACTCAGGATTATAAATGCGAACTGCATTTTCTATTTACCGTCGAAGAAAACTTATTGCGAATTGCATGCAGAAACTACAAAAACGTTTAATCTCTAATTTTGTATCAACCGCATTGTCGGAAATAAGATCATCACCAGAAATAAGTTCAAATGCACTGATTTGTATAACCACATATAAGTATAAAAATACTTTCAGTTTCAATGACATAAAGATAATATAATATCTGCGACTGCTTTAAATTAAATTATTTGTACACACATATACAGAGTGTTTAAATAAAACATGTTTATAAAAAATTCATACTTCATACCGCTTCTTTGATATAGTGTACACATACTGTCCTTAAGAATTACGCCATCTAGAGTAATATTGACGAAGTACTTACAAGCAAGGAAACCTAAAACAATATAGATATGATGTTTATGCAACCCAATATCCTTTCCTGACGCGCCGACTAAAAAATGTATAAACACTGACATTAGAAATTAATAATGTGTGCTATTTCAAAGAGGCGGTATGAATTTTGAATTTTTTATAAACATGTTTTATTTAAACACCCTGTATTTAATAAAAGTACCGATCGTACACTACACAACTTAACGAAATACCTTCAATAACCATGAACTTAACTCTTCCTAAGTTATAATCAGGAATAACATATCTTTCATGGTCGTTAATGTAAGGTATAAATTACCATCAAAGACAAGATCTACCATAATTTCAGGATCCTCCAGGAATTTAAGGTCGCTTATTCAAAAATTTTTGTTCAATTTTTATTTACAACTTCCTAATGACTCCCGTTTAGGAAGTTTATCAGCGCAGGCACGTTGTCTTCGTAGTTCAAATCAATCAAAAACGAAATTTTCGATCTGACATAAACAAAACATAATTTTGGATTTAATAATAATAATATAATTACAAAAAAAATATATGAAAAGTAATTAAGAATACGCCTGCAAATTATTAAAAAAAAGAACAATTAAACTATTTCTTATTCATTTTTATTACGTCTACCTCGTAAAACTGACATATGCTATATACAGTCAGGAGGCCTGAAAAAAACAATTTTTTAAGAATTTTTCTTGAGAAGACCTTTTAATGTATTAATGTAAAAGTTTTTACACATATTATGGCAACTTTTAACTGTATTTTAACACTTTTTACTTGTAAAAATAATTATTATGAAAGCTACTACAGCTGATCTCCGGCAGCACCTCTAAAAAGAGGCGTCTTTCGGTTAGCAGGATTTGTCAGAAAATTATAATAATCAAAATTATCATTTCTGAAAGAGTCCTCATCGT
>JAWQRP010001891.1:0-17289 GCA_033557875.1 Quadriops clusia | reverse complement strand
AAATAATTCAATTATAAAAAAATAATTAAATTATAAAAAAATAATTAAATTATAAAAAATAAGTAAATTATAAAAAAATAATTCAATTATAAAAAATAATTAAATTATAAAAAAATAATTAAATTATAAAAAAATAATTGAATTATAAAAAAATAATTAAATTATAAAAAGTAATTAAATTATAAAAAAATAATTAAATTATAAAAAATTAATTAAATTATAAAAAATTAATTAAATTATAAAAAAATAATGAAAATAATTGAAAAAAATCTTGTTTTAGGTGGGTAGAAACCACGCAAATGAGCCCCAACTCTTCTCAAACCTGCTAATAAAGCTACCCGAGTTGAGGAACTTAGGGGCAAAACACACGGCCCACTTGGATTGGTTCCGGATAAACTGGGCTAAGTTAACCCTGCCCCCCCTCTTCGCGGAGATTTTCGACATTCCCAAATCGGAGGACGACTTGCAGTGACCGAGAGAGAGAGGTGTAAGGAGAGCGATAAAACTTACACGTGATGACTAAAGTAATTGGCTTCAGCTGCGATTTTACTATTTATTTTCATAGACCGACTATCATATTGCCTCATCTTGCTCAATCTGTAGATGTTCGGAGTTTGTCCGATCCGACTTATCGTACCTATCGTAAAGGAGAAGAGACTAAAGATTTCATCGGAAGAAGGACTTCATCAGATGAATAATTTCATCGGATAACGATTTTATTAGATGAATAATTTCATCGGATAACGATTTTATTAGATGAACAATTTCATCGGATAACGATTTCATCAGATGAACAATTTCATTAGATTAAAGATTTCATCGGACAGAAGATTTAATCGGACAAAAGATTTAATCGAACAAAAGATTTAATCGGACAAGAGATTTAATCGGACAAAAGATTGAATCGGACAAAAGATTTAATCGGACAAAAGATTTAATCGGACAAAAGATTTAATCGGACAAACGTATCACATGCAATCCAAAGGTAGCAATATTAAACCAAGACCTGCACTAACAAGCAAGCAACGTTGTTATACATATCATTGTACAACTTAAACAGCATAGACCCGAGTGTGAACTTAGAATAAGAAATTTCGTAGGGCATACCTCGTAATTCGACGTGAACTTAAGACTTAAAATTGACGAAAAGTAATAACTATTTAATAATAATAATAATAATAACTATATAAGAATAATAAATATATAAGAAGAAATTTATAAAAATAATAAATTTATAAAAACAAATTTACAACAATGAATTTATAACAACAATAAATTTATAACATATAAATTTATAACAACAATGAATTTATAATATATAAATTTATAACAACAATGAATTTATAATTTATAAATTTATAACAACAATGAATTTATAATATATAAATTTATAACAACAATGAATTTATAATTTATAAATTTATAACAATAATAAATTTATAATTTATAAATTTATAACAATAATAAATTTATAAAATAATAAATTTATAAAAATAATAAATTTATAAAAATAATAAATTTATAAAACTAATAAATTTATAAAAACAAATTTTAGACAATCAGGTTTACACTTTAAACAAACGTGAAATCGCAAGCAACTTAATAAAAACAAAGCAATAATTGACAAAATGAATCGGTGACATCAAATAATGTTTTATTTATATGTGGTTTTATACTCCCCGCTGGTATGTCCTACGAAATGACATCTCGCTTTTATGTATTTTATACAAATTATTATAAATAATAAATATATGTAATAGGGTGTACGTTAACTAAATATTTAATTTGTCCTGTAGAATTTGTAAATATTGTTATAAGTTGCAATTTTCGTTTACTTTTGGTGTGGAAAATCTTTAATTCCACGCAGGGGGAGCGCCCCGGGTGGAATGTCGGGTATAAATTTTACTACTTAATGTTAGTTGTTATCTTTTTAAAAGTAAATAAATTAATTAAATCGGTGACGTAGCGATCTACTGTGCTTAAAAGTGAAGTAACAATCATATCTCAATATAATATCACTAACCCTATAATAGCTGTAACTCCTACGTTAGGGTATTTCGAAATCTCATAGAGTACAAAGTGACTTCTTATAGAATCGTATTTGCATTTATTTATAACGAGAGAATCGTATTTTATAACTTAGATATTAATGAATGAAGGGTAAAATACATATTATAATTATTAACATAACTTTTTTGTAAATTTCGCTGTATGTATTAAGTACTTATTATGTAATTTTAATTCTTATGTACTTATTGTACTATTACATAAATGTGACTGAGTAGGCGACATTTTCTCTTTTCTTTTCGATTTTATGTAATTTTCTGCTGAGGTTAGTGATTTTAATCTTTCGTTGTCTAATTTTGCTTTCTTTATTGTGATTTTATTTTTATTTGAATTCATTTTTGTTCCTTTTTTTAAATTGAACTTGATTTTTTTAACAATTTTATTTTAACTTGATTTTTGTAACAATTTTATTTTAACTTGATTTTTGTAACAAATTTATTTTAACTTGATTTTTTTAAGTATAATTGGTCTTCTACTTAATTTTAATTTCGACTTATTTCAACGTTTACTTTAATTTCGATGCATGTTTCTGTACGAAACGTTTCCGTTAACAAAGACTTAACGATCCCAGACATCGTTCGAAGTTTCTTTAACATTGAACGTAGGAATTCGTCGTGAGGCTAAAGTAATAGGCTGCGTATTACATGTGTTATTACAATGTAATTGACATGACAAAAGACAATTGAATGTACCTAATTTCGTACTTATCTGTATACTGTAAATAATTAAGTCTAATATTTTATAAAGCTAGGACGATTATGATATTATTTATCGGTGTTTATTGATACATAAATTTCCACTGCCTTATCCATCTATCATGCCATCTGAACATTTTCTTATTTATTTGCGTCAGCATCCAGGTTTGAATGTCTCGCTCGATTGGTCGGAAGGGAAATAATAACTCATACAAGCGCATACTTACACACACATCTTGTTTTGTCGTATTTTATATATTTAATATTGTGCTCATATTTGAAAATCTTTACCTATGAATGTTGAAAATCGTTGTTATTTCTATTGTTTATTCTATTAAATATTATATAGGGTATTGTTTATGCACTAAATCTTATTACATACATTATTTTCAATGTATTGCAGGTTTTATGCATGTTATATTATTATCAGCTATTTTGATATGTAAAGATTTAGATTTTGTTATGAACTATATTGTTTAATTTTGACTCAAATGTATATTATTTTAAAAATTAAAACTCTTGACTATATTCGATCGAGTTTGTTCTTCTGCCCCTTGTTAATCCTCTTTAATTATTTTATCATTATTTCTACTTATTATCGTTATACATACATATGTTTGAATTCTTAATTATAATTAGCGCATATGTATATTAAATTTACTTACTTACTTAAATTTTGCTCTTTTTTCTCGCTCAAAGGCTAACTGCATAAATAATTTGACAAAACCCATTTTGTAAAACTAATCTTGACAAAACTCTATAACTTAAAACAAAAACTTTTAAAGCGACGCCATTTTGGGGAAGTTACTACTTTTGACGTCTGGCCAATCAAAGCTGCAGGATTTGAAAGAAGCGCGCAACGGTTGGCAACACTGATTTAGTTATTTCTATTGGTAACAACCGCGCGGCCATGCAGATGACATTTTGAAAAGTCAAAGAAGTCTAGTCGCTTGGGAAAGCCGTTAAATGACGTTTATTATAAACAAAATACATGAAATTGCTGCTAATTAGTAACAATTTAATAACAAATCGCAGCAAGTTGCTGCAATTCTAGTTGCGGTGGTGACTACCTAGTTGCGATTAAGTTTGTAGTAACAACTGAAGTCGCCGCTTCTGATATCCATTTTATTATTTGTTAACATAGTTTTTGCTTTGGCTTCGTGCAAAAGAAGTGTTGGTAGAGTGTCTTTTATTCCTTGATTTTCACGTAAATAATATGTGAATTGTATTCCTAGATTCGACTCTTTACCACTGTTAAACCAGTGCGTTTATAACAATATTTGGTTGCTGTCTCTGTTTTCTTATTATATATCCTCCTATGCCTTATAGTACTTAAGCTGAAATTAGAAATGTAACTATATTTTATTAAATTTATACAGGATTTAGATTATATTCAAAGGAAAACCAAGAATAGGTTTCCTTTTCTATTACATTTCAATATGTGGCAGCAGGTGGAACAACGCATGTCATCAATAATATTTTTTGTTCTTATTATTATAATTTTTTTTCATGTGAAATTTTTTATATCTTAAAACGGTATAAAATATTTGTTCAAAAAAGTAATAAATTCTTTTAAATATCATTACTCACTCCAATTGACTGTATTAAAAACGAGTGCTTGAGAGCGAGGCGACCAAGACGGACATTTCTATAATTAAAAAAATATGGAGTGGTCTCCACTCGACTTTCTCGCATATTTCTAAGTTGTACTAGACAAGATAAAACAGATTCACATTAGGGTTCAGAGTGATTTTTGAATAATTTTGATATTATATACACATGCATACTTAAAAAACATAGACAAAAAATATTACTTTCGGTTGGGTAATTGTCCTAAAATTCGATATCTGTGAGTTTTTCGTTATTTCTAAAGCTGATACAAAATTTGAAACAAATACCTTGAAGCAAAAGGGCACTTTACTTGAAAGAGTTTCACTTACGTTTCAGGTAAACTGCTACTTCCGGTTATCCGAATTAACCCAAAAGTTGATACGACCTTACTTTTTAGCTCAAATGACTACATACACAAATTTCATCGATCTAGCTCAAGTCGTTTTTGAGTTATCGTGTTTACACACACACAGACACACAGACACACACACAGCCAGACAAAAAAGCAAAAAAGGGCCAAATCGACTCAAAATCGCTCAAAACGTCGAGAATCATCAAAATCTCAAAAATGTTTTTTCGCATGATCACTATACTTTCTCTGCGAGAAAGTAATAAAAATAATTTCACATATGAGTCGCCTAGTTACAAAGACGGCCATATCCATTTGACATCATTTCGAGAAAAAAGCGATTTTTTGTTGAAAAATATCGTCGTTTCTGTATAACTCCCAATTTTAAAATTGATTATTTTAATATTTATGGTCGCATTTGTAACAAACCATTGCCACCACTGGATTCCTGGGAAAAAATAGTTTAAGAAACTACTCTACCAAATTTCTCAAAAAATGGTGGATGGTCGTTTTTGTAACTAGCCGACTCATATATAATTGCGAGCGAAACGAGCAAGACGGATATATCTATAATTAAAAAATAATCTTATATTTTTTAGATATTTTTTGTTATTAATATTATAATTTTTTAGCATGTGAAATTTTTTTATATCTTTAAACGTTATAAAATATTTGTTTAAAAAAGTAGTAAACATTTTTAAACAACATAACTCACTCTAGTTTACTGTATTAAAAGCAAGCGCCGAAGGCGCGAGCGCTTGCGAGCGAAGCGAGCAAGACGGACTTCTCTATAATTAAAAAATAATTTTATATTTATAATTGCGAGCGAAACGAGCAAGACGGACATTTCTATAATTAAAAAAGTAATTTCACATATATAATTGCGAGCGAAGCGAGCAAGACGGATATGTCTATAATTAAAAAATAATCTTATATTTTGTAGATATTTTTTGTTGTTAATATTATAATTTTTGAGCATGTGAAATTTTTTTATGTCTTTAAACGTTATAAAATATTTGTTTAAAAAAGTAGTAAACACTTTTAAACAACATAACTCACTCCAGTTTACTGTAATAATAGCGAGCGAAGCGAGCAAGACGGACATTTCTATAATTTATATCTAATGTTGCGAGCGAAGCGAGCAAGACAGACATTTTTAGAATTAAAAAATGCTTTTATAAGTTTTATAGATATTTTTTGTTCTTGACATTATTTTTTTTAATGTGAAACTTGTTTATATGTATCTTAAAGTTGAAGAAACCATTTTGGTGTCAAGTTAGGCAACCAGCTTTGCTCAGCCGTATATTGAGAGTGCTAATCTAGCAGTCTACCTCGGGCACATTGATTCCTGTGACTGGTGGCGCAACCAGTGGGCACGTGGCTCCACCTATCGGCGGCTGGCGCACTATTTAATCGACATGACATCAACGTGCGAGAGCAGGACGGGCGCGCGACAAGGACGGCAGACGACCGAATAATGGCGGAGTGAACAGTTAGTGGGGTTGCATATTGCAAATTAGTGTCGAAGAACAAATACCCAATCAATAATAAGAAGATGCATTAGTGTCGGAGGTGGATCCAGTGCGAGTGGTTCGATCAAAGGGACCGTTATGTGGGGGTGAGAGTGGTTCTTCCGTTCGAATCGCCACCCTGGTCGGTGTGGTTCGGTCTTCTCTTCTCTTCTCTCTTCTGTTCCGTTCTGTCCCGTTCAGTTCGGCCCAGAAAAAAGTTCAGTGACAGAGTGGATAGGCCGTAAGGGAATGGTTTCAAAACCATGGGCGCACAGAATACGAAGGAACGAATCGCCTCGGTGGGAACACATTCCACCAGCAGGACGACCAGAAGTCGACCGAGACCGATGAAAGATGGACGACAGATTGTCTCCAATATTTTCACCGAACACAGCGGTATGATTCATTGATAGCGACAGCTTTTGTTTTTCTTTCCTTCACCTGCACGGCGCTCTAGATCGCCCGTCCGACTCGACTGTCCCTTGTTTCACCCGCGGGCTGGGCCCATTGCCGCTTGTCGTTTGTTACCTTCGTTTCGATCGTCAGCTGTTTGGGAATTGACACCAGCAGCGGCCTACTGTGTGCGCTATTCTACATACATACATTCGTTCCCGTTAATTATTTACTCCTATTTAAACTAGTCATTAGTTTTTATTGATGGCCTAGGTTTATTCATGACTACGTTTATTCGTACTAGATTTATTCTTACTAGATTTATTCTTACTAGGTTTATTCATAACTAGGTTTATTCATAACTAGGGTTGTTCATGACTAGGTTTATTCTTACTAATGCATACCTTCGTGGGCAAGCAACGAATGTTTACAAACATTTTTCTTGAATTACGCAGAATTAAAGTATTTAATCGAAAGAGAATGAATCGCCACTACATCAGACAAGGACGGTTCATTCATGTCAACGGTCGTCCTTCTCCGTTTTATCCCCTGCTGAGTTTCCCCCAGCCTGCTGTGATCTGGTGTAACTCGATTTCTAACACAACAGACCACCTCCTTCGGCGCATGCATTCTTCTTCGTAATTAAATACTGCCTTTTTGCCTCCCGTGCAAAATTTTCATCTTGTGTTAATCCCGACTAGACCTAATCCTTTTTGTGTGCGACTTTCGTCCCTTAGCCTTTCCATTGTACCCCCAATTTTACCTCTCATGCCCCTTACCTACCCCTATTCACCCCCTTGTTAGTTTCCGCGTTTGTAGTTCTGTGTTAAAGAACGAGCTCGTTAATGCCAAATTGCTTTTGAAAACAACTGAAGGCTTTGACTTACCGCTGAATACCCCCCTTCAACCCCGGACACCCCTAAACCCCACCTACCTAAACAACATCCTCAAACCCCACCCCCAAACCCCAAACCTCAACTCCGACCGTCAAAGGCACCCCTTCAGTCTGGAAAGTTAAATCCTTCAGCAATTAAATCCTCACGTTGCCCTTACATCCTGTCTAGCATTAATTAAATTAACAGCTCACATGTTTTCACTCTTTCTCATGACTGATGTGGATAAGTATTAAAAGTATTACAAGCACTTTAACAGTCGGCAATGCACTCACAGCCGACCATAATACTCATAGTATGCATACATTTGCAAATACCTGCATTATTTATTTCTTTTTTCGTTATTACTTTTATAAACGAGAGTTCTTTATGTCGTCATGGGAGACCGTGACTTTTTATTTTCTGAATGCACCTCGTATATGTCCGTATAACCAATTTGGTATAACCACGGATATCTTTGGTATAACTCTATGTAACTTTCGTATCCTTGGGTTAACAGCTGTAATAAATATCGGAATCTCGATTTTGGCGGAAATGCCCCCTTTAAGGCTTACCTAACATCCCGCACGAATTAATTAATTTCCGCCTTTTGTGTGTGTGTTAAGTGACTTCTGTTCAATTAAGTAGGTACTATGTAATAATATATATTACTAATTATTTATCATAAGCATATACTACATATTATTATTATTATTATCTATATTGATAATGATATGATTAAAAAAGCACATCAAAATAGTATTTGTTATTATTTCGTGTGATTATTATAAATTTTATCGTTGTTTGTTTAACTTGATCGAACGTATAGGTTTACTCGATCATATACACAAGAGTTTATTTACATTAAAAAATGAAAATATACAAATAATTTTACACTAATAATAATCAGTGTTATAACTTAAGAATAACTATTATAATATAACTTATGTGGTATAACGTTAAGTGCAATAACTTAAATGTGAAACGGTTATCCCAATCGGAAATTTGCGGTCGATAAAATGATTCGCCCGGATTTATATGCAAATCTTGCGGTCTCTCTCTGACCAACTGGAAGGCCATAAGGCGTCGTTCGTTCTTACCTGCTATACAAACATCTTGGAGATCGACCTTGCACTCGGTATTAAATTCCATATAAGGTCTAACGGTCGGTTTCCTCGTACAAGAGCTCGTTAGCTAAAGATGCGAGAAGACCTCTTCGAATAGGAACGGTTACACATGCCCGTATAAACTCTTGAAGTCGCCATCTAGCTAAGGAATCTGTTGCTCGTATTGCTTAAATCATTTACTTAAATCATTCACCTAAATCACTTACTTAAATCACTTCTTATATCACATATGTATAACTCTGTCTTAAATCACATATTTACAGAGTATCGTATTTATATTAACGTATACATTACACATCAAATGAATTATTTAAAGTTTCTGGGGAACAGGGCTCCAACGATTTATTCTTAGAACCATAATGTTATAAATTACTCAAAAATTCAAAAAACTATGAAATCAAAATAATAAAATGTATATTTTTTCCAATTAATTATTAGGGCATCTGTCTTGCTCGCTTCGCTCGCAGGCGCTCGCTTTTAATACAGTAAACTGGAGTGAGTTATGTTGTTTAAAAGTGTTTATTACTTTTTTATGCAAATATTTTATATCCTTTTTAAATATATTTATAACGTTTTTAGGTATATTTATAACGTTTTAAGATATAAAAAAAATTCACATGTAAATAAATTAAAAATAAACAATATCTAAAAAAAATATAAAATCATTCTTTAATATAGAAATGTCCGTCTTGCTCGCTTCGCTCGCAAGCGCTCGCTTTTAATACAGTAAACTGGAGTGAGTTATGTTGTTTAAAAGTGTTTATTACTTTTTTAACCAAATATTTTATAACGTTTTTCGGTATATTTATAATGTTTTTAGGTATATTTATAACGAATTAAGATATAAAAAAAATTCACACACAAATAAATTATAATATTAAAAAGAAAAAATATAAAATCATTCTTTAATTATAGAAATGTCCATCTTGCTCGCTTCGCTCGCAAGCGCTCGCGCCTTCGGCGCTCTCTTTTAATACTGTCAACTGGAGTAAGATAATTAAAGAAAGTTTTTATTGCGAAATTATTTTAAAGTAACATTATTTTAAATTAACAATTTTAAATTAACATTATATTGGCAATCTTTAGCAAAAAGTAGAAGTATACTTACATATAGTAGATATACAGGTTGATCTTTTTTAAAGTTGCCAGGGGGTGGAGACACAATTCTATAGGTTTTAACGTGGGCGTTCATCAATGTTTGGAACTAGAGAACAGTTCAGCAGAGTGTGTCATAAATCTTTCTGCACAGATAGCAAACAGTACACTCAGGGACTTTTTATTGTATACACCGTGCGGCATGCCTTTAGGTGCTGTTCTCTAGTCTCAAACATTGATGAACGCCCACATTAAAATCTATAGAATTGTGTCTCCACCCCCTGGCAACTTCGGAAAAGATCATCCTGTAGAACAGGTTTTAGAAAACACAATAGATAATTGTAACAAAAGGCGTATTCCTCTAAGTTAAGCGTTAATCAAAATTAAAGCAAACGTTTTTTTAACACCCTTCTATAGGGTAACGAAGATAATACGAACACATTCACTGCTAGTCGAGATTGGTTTGATAGGTTTAAAAAGGGAATCGGATTCTACAGTATACGGATTTTTTATTGTAAAACCGAAAATACATAATGTAAACGAGTCCTTTTGCAATTTCGCAATTTCTCATTGAAAATATCGTCTTTATGCACTACATTCCATGATGCATTACTAATTAGTGTATATTAAATATGATAATCGAGGTATGCCTGTACATAAATCATTTACTTGAGACATTTACTTAAATTACTTACTTAAATAACTTACGTAAATCACATGTGTATAACTTCTATCTTAAACTGGTATCTTAAATCACATATTTACTATACAGAGTATGGTATTTATAATAACGTACCTATACATTACACATCAAATGAATTATTTAAAGTTTCTGACGAACCGGACTCCAACGATTTATTCTTAGAACCATAATTTTGATGGATTACATACATCTAATTTGCGTATGCGAATTATTTCCGAATTTAAATTCCCATAGTCCAACGAAGGTCATTCATAAGTCATTCATTCGTTCATTCATTCGCTCACTCGTTAGTTCGAAAACCACAGAAATTCTTAAATTACTTACAAACTTTTACCCAAATCAAAATAAAATATGCGTAAGTACTTTGAACATATTTAGGTCAGACAAAACTGGAAATAGCAACTAACTGCATTTATTTGCATGTGCTTTCGTACATTTGCATTCCTGTCTGCATTTTTGGCAGGTGCTTTTGGCTGCCAGCAGTGCATCTTTATTATTATTAATATTAGCATTATTATTAATATTAATATTATTGTTAATATTAGCATTATTATTAATATTAATATTATTATCAATATTATCATTATTATTATTATAATGATTATATCTACATTTTTTAAATTATTATATTTATTACAACAAAATTAAAAGAAAATTTCAAATGGAGCAAATTTCTTGCCCCTTGCAATACACGTACTTTTGTCTCTCCATAATGTAATTAGAAGGTAATTCATGCGTTCTAGTGGAAGCCACACCTGCTAGAAGTAATAGTCAGATCGAAGCCGAGATAATTACGCAGAGGAGAAACTCTAATAATCTCTCTAATATCAAATTATTAGATTAGCAAAAGGTCACGTTGACACCTGTGGTCTCGTCGTACAGTCGTCTTCACTTCATATGCTTCTTTGAAATTTGAAATGCTTCTTTGAAATTTGAAATGCTTCTGTAGAAGCTATGCTATAGCATAGACAACTGTATTTCTATAGAAAAAGATAAAAGACTTTATAAGGAACATTTGATGTGAAAAGGACTGTACATCATCTTCCCTAGCAACTCAACTGATTTTATTTTAATCATTCGGCGATATGCTCGTGCTGTTGCTTATTATGTTGGCCATTATCACCGTGATTCATTTTCCTCGGCAGGTGATGGAGGCAAATGTGTGCTGCAATCCTATTTCGTCGTTATTGTTGTTCGTGAATAGCTAACAAAAGCAAATAAAACGATTGAACCTTGAATAAAGCGCGGACAGCTAGTATTAGTAGGTATATCCATTTGCTTATGTGCTGAGTGTACGTATGTACAATATTTATATTTACGTCATATATTTATTTACATCATATATTTATTTACGTCATATATTTATTTACCAAAATTTTATATATATACAAGTTCAAGATTATAAAAAAATATTCATATTTATATGCATAATATGCTTTGAGCTAGTATTAAAATACATAATAATAAATTCGAACTTGTGTTCTGTACTGTACTAGACCAATATCCTTTCCTTTATGGACATACATTCAACAGTGAATGACTTTGTTTTACAAATAGGCATGGTTGATCTAAAGTAGGTCTGCGATAAGGTGTCACTTCGATTATCTTATTACTTATTGTATACAAATGAAAGATTTCCAATAGTAGTGTTATGATTTAATAGTACTAATTAATATTATTATTAGTATTTCATGTATGTATTGTACGCTTTTTAAACATGTTTAAAGATTACCTCCAAGACGTTTGACTCAAAGACCATAATACATTAATTCAATTAACAGCGTATTAATTAAAAGTGTTGGCAACAAAAAGTGATTCAATGGGAAATAATCACATCACATATAATTATTGAGTTTGTTTTGTAGTTATCAACATACACACACGTTCAACGTGCATAATTGTGGTTTCCTAATTTACATCCTCTTTAGCATTTAAACGGATTGTTAATAGAATTCATTATATATTATTAATTACTTGTCTTTACCTTCGCTAGAATAATAATATTATAGTAATAATAATATAATAATAGTAATATTTTCGAAAGTAAGCTCTCCTTTTGCGGAAATAAAGATAAAAAGGGGCTGGCCCCTATTTTTAGAAACTAGCTCGCGAGGGTGTGTTCCTTCATCAAACATTCAAGACTACTGTTTCCTACATAAATAATTAACTTCCATTACTCTTTGTGGGTCCTTCTGCCCCATATAACATCACGTAGGTTTGCCAAGTTTAAATTGTCCTTTCGTCGTAACCCTCAAATTTCCATTCTTCACCTTATTAAAATATGTATTTATTATACTATTTATTTATTAAAATAATGTATAAAATAGTTTATTAAAATAATTTATAAATTATTTATTACAATAATATCGTCTTGATATACATAATATTATACGAAGTATCGTATTCACGTGTATGATATCCATGCACTAACGAAATTCATCCAACAGTGAAAGTCGATGAGAATGGTTCTTGTGGGAATTTTTCGAGATGAATGCACATTTAGAAGTCTCTCACAATCCTGTCTAACGAAATTACCGCCCATTATATCGCAACCGTCAGAATTAGAGCTCTAAATTAAATAAAAAGAACAAGTTAAAAAAAGAATCACAAGTCTGTTTTCCAAACCCATCCATACCGTTCAATTCTCGGCTCAATGAAGTGTGTTCAACACAAATAACGGAAGTGTTCTTTCCGGTCCCTTTCCGGCCAGAATCAACCAACATACAGTAAATACTTAATAATAAAAACGCACTTATATACCAGCTATACGAGATTAAAAAAATTTCAAATTTCGCGCGCTTACTAAGCATCATGTCACCATGGAAATAACTAAATTTGAAATAATGACGTAAAAACAAAGGACGTCATTGTTTCTTCATTTGTGACAGCAACAATAACATGGCGTCCTCTTTTCTCGAAGAAAAGTTATAAAAGAAAAATCTATGGAAATTTCGTGTTTTCTAAGGAAAAGTCGTGTTATCCGAGGAATATACAATAGGGAAAACGTCCTAAACGCGTTTTAAGGGTAAGAAATCTTCTTTTAAGTCGAATATTTGTAATTAAAAGTTCTCTCATTAGCGACAAAACAACTGACGATCGAAGTAGGCTTTGATTATTTCTAGTGCCAACTGTTGATACCCCAACTTGGTGGATTTGCCTGCTGTCAACTAGTCGGCTATGAACTAGTCGGTTGTCAGCAACGACGTTGTCAACTTGACAGTTGTCAGGTTGACAACTGTCAACTTGACGTTTGTAGGTTAGATTCAACGACGTTAATTAGATCTGTATTTACAAACAAATGTCGCACATTTTCCTCATTTTGTTCGTTCCCAGCGTCATCGGCAAAGTTGAGAATATCATTGTTTATTTAATAAATCCACCTGGCGCAGTTCCGTCGCATAAGGTAGATATAATTTCATTTTAATGAGAGAATGTTATAGAAGTATCCTCCACATACGCGTAATGTACACGGCTTACGGTTTCCCGGATTATGCAATTCTCTTCTAATGTTAATGACGCTGATGTGATTTATATGTAAACTCGCAGAAGCAGGAGATTTTTTGCTAAGACAATGCAAAATACATCTAGCGAGAGAGACATGGTATGTACAGGGTGAACTTTTAATGAGCTGCACGGTGTAAAATTAAGACTAGCCGTGGCACAAGATTAATTCTGACATCACAATATTAATTCTGCCATCACAAGATTAATTCTGCCGAATTAATCTTGTGATGCCAGACAAAATAAATAAATGTCATCGAATTATAATATTCGTTCTGTGACCTAAATGAAATACGTATTAGCGTGAACGATTGTAAACATTAGTAGTGTAATTTAAGAGTTGTAAAAGTTTATTGCTATTGACTGTTGTTCTATTTCAATTCACATAAAGTCCTCTCACTCACATGCACATACTAACACAAACACATACTGAAACAAACATACATTAACGCACACATACACATTCAAGATCTATTAT
The DNA here is from genome assembly GCA_033557875.1 of Quadriops clusia. NCBI lineage: Eukaryota > Metazoa > Arthropoda > Insecta > Coleoptera > Hydrophilidae > Quadriops > Quadriops clusia. The sequence continues at coordinate 2,887 of JAWQRP010001891.1, read as the reverse complement.
GGTTACTTGAACACTAAAGTTTCTCTCCCAAGAAATACAAAGACAGTTATTAGAATTTTCTACTCACCTATTCACGTTCTTGACTAGCCTTGGGTAAAAATGCAGAGCTATGATACATACATATTTACCCAAGTTCATAGTATTATGATTATTACACATGATATTAGAATTCATAATTAATCTGACTCATTCTCGAATGAATTGCTGATGTGCAGACACAAGAAATCATTCGTCGAGTAAACTTCGAATTTTAGCCTTTAGATACTGTTCACAGTGCTTTAGAGTGTAATTAAGGCCAGTCGGTGTTAAATGTAAAACTCTGTTAAATTTACTCTTGAATCAACAACTCGCTAATGTCCACTAGGCGCCCAAAACTATTTAAAGGTAGTTAGCTAATTTTAACAACATGTTTAACACTTATCTGATTCAGATGAGTCAGCAACAACTATTATTAAGAGCAACAATTATTCTCAAGCAACGGTTATTAACAATAATCTTAACAATAAACCTGGGCAGTTCTAACCCGGAATAAATACATTTACTAGTTTTTAAATTCAATTAACTCATTCTTTCCGACCACAACAGCAAAATCAAGCTCTATATTTAGACCACTAACACTGTTTTCCAATTAAGATGTGATAAATTTGTCACCCACTTAGCTTGATAAGCTCTGTGTAGACTTGCTTATTATTGCACGTTAAATAAAGAATGCAAAAAAAATTGTCTGTATTTAAATTGATTTAAATTTAATTCATTTTAAATTAATTAAATTTGTATTAATTTGAAATTAATTAAATTTTTATATATATTTCAAATTAATACAAATTTAATTCATTTCAAATTAATACAAATTTAATTCATTTTAAATTCAATTTATCTAATAATCATTTTCTTTTTACTTGCAGAAGCACTTCTGCAAAGCAGGCCTTTGCCCCACATTCCGAGCCTGCCCGAGTCCGACCCCCCAGGGACCCTCAACACCAATACCTTGGGATCCGGGGGCACTTTGGGGACCCTTTCGAGCTCCTCGGGTTCGGCTGCACCCTCGACGCCTCTGTCGCTAGAAACTGCCAATCGATGGACGTCCAAAGAAAACCTTCTCGCTCAAGAGGAAGACGATCCTCAGCTGTTCGTTGCTCTGTACGACTTCCAGGCGGGAGGAGAAAATCAATTAAGTTTGAAGAAAGGCAAGTAGCTACTTAAGTACATATATATATGTACTTAAGTACATACATGTGCACTTAAACACACCTACATTTAAACCAAATTTAAATACATCTCGAAGGCATGATCGAGACTACATGCCAAACTTTAAAAATAAATAAATAAAGAAAATATGTATAAATAAAAAAAACACAAATACAAAAATTACAAATAAAAAAATTTACAAACAAAAAAATTACAAATAAAAAATTACAAACAAAAAATTATAAATAAAAAATTACAAATAGAAAACTACAAATAAAAAATTACAAACAGAAAATTACAAATAAAAAATTACAAATAGAAAATTACAAATAAAAAATTTCAAACAAAAAATTACAAATAAGAAAATTACAAATATAAAATTACAAATAAGAAAATTACAAATAAAAAATCACAAATAAAAAATTACAAATAAAAAAAATTGCAAATAAAAAGTATACATAGCAAAATAAAAATACGTACATCAAACCAGTTATAAAAGGCAACATCAAGCTTTTCCCTTTTAATCAATCATTCACAGATTTACCGACCCAGAAAGCCACCTCTAAATTTGGAATCGTGAATTGTTTACAATTTACCATGAAGAGCGTTAGATACACAGCTTTTACTGGAGCCTTATAAGGCCGCAAATAACTTTCATGCACTTAGCGCTATCTTTGAGTTCTATCAAACTTGAAAACTAGTTTCTATTTCGTTTGCGCCTGTGTTAGCACATTAGATTACTAATAATCTTATTAATTACCATTATTGTGCTAACTCAGTTTTGAATGCCTGATAACGAATAATCAAACTTTTACGTTGTAAACAATCACCTTAACATTATTACCAATTCACATATTCTTGATTATCGTACGTATATACATATTGTGATATTTACATTCATTTTGTATTATTCACATACATTTTGTGTTATTTACATACATTTTGTGTTATTTACACACATTTTGCATGTGCATTTTACGATATTTACAAATGTGTATATATACACAATCTGTAGATTTCATCACATAAAACTTACCTCACATAAATTAATTTATTTACACAGAGTATCTTTTGTTGTATTTAATAATTTTTCAATAGCCAATTAAAGTATTATTTGTTGATTATAAATAAAAGTCAACGAAATAGTATTCAATTAAAATATCATAAAAAATAATCATAGAAAATAATCATAAAAAATAAAATGCATGTGAACTCTAAGTTGCAAAATATTTTACAAGAACTATCTAAAAAAATGATGTCATTAATTGCTATAATAATAATAGTAATAATAATAATAGTAATAACAATAATAGTAATCATAATAATAGAAATAATAATAATAATAATAGTATTCATTTGTTATTAACAAATAATTATTAACCAGAGTTATTAAGAAAATGAAATACTGGTTAATCGATCTCTTAAGAGGGCTGACTAGTAAACAAACTGCACTTTTCAGATATCTCAAAAATTACTAGGCGGAATATGATGAGGTTTTCGCAGATGCTTTAAAACATGATTTGAAAGGTAACTACAACGCCCTTTTTGCAAAATATATCATTTTTTTTTTCTTTCTTATCGATTATCGTACAAAATCTCGATGTGGCGACACACGTTATAACATATAGAGCATTTTATCTTTATGAAATTTTGAAAAATATTACCAAATTTTTAAGAAATCTGAAAAGTTCGAAACGTA
>JAWQRP010001890.1:0-17290 GCA_033557875.1 Quadriops clusia | reverse complement strand
CACAGACAGACAAAAAAGCAAAAAAGGGCCAAATCGACTCAAAATCGCTCAAAACGTCAAGAATCATCAAAATCTCAAAAATTTTTTTCCGCATGATCACTATACTTTCTCTGCGAGAAAGTAAAAAAATGATATATTACCTACATTAAGGCTATTATTCTTATTTTATGACGGTGCGAATTATGAACTATTGTACATGTGATAGTTTTATATATAAATGCATGATTATTGTCATTTAGCGAATCAAAGTCAAGTAGTATAGTCAAAAGCAAATGTTTATCTATCTGAGGGTAATGCAATCGTCCCAAGACGCAATTACATTGCGAGGGCAGAAAAGAAGTACAGGGTGTTCAGATGAATATGTAACATAAAAGCCGCTTCTTTGGCGCGCTTCTGCCGCTTCTTTGAAGATCAAACAACGCCGCGTTTTTTGCGTTACATATTTACTTGAACACCCTGTATGTGAATTGTTGTACGTAAAGCTAAGTCGAGATAAATAATAACAGTAACTTCATTTTTAAATGAATTTATATTTTAATGACTTCGTTTTGCGAATCATTGAATACAATAAATTTGATCGATATATTGGTTTTATAATATTCATTATGTTTTATTTCAGAATTGTCTTTATATTTATGTTAAAATGTTAAATCATTTTATACTAAATTTATTTGAACGAAATATTATATTGTTTTGGGAATAAAGTTAAAATTTTAAACAATAGCAACAAAAGAAAAAACCTTGATAAACTATGGTTATCTTATACTTACTTAAAGTTCTAGATGGGACAGAACAAAATCTGCATAATAATTTAAGCAAAATACATGAATATATCACTGATCTTTGTTTTTTCACATTTAATTTCTACAAAATTGTTAAATTATTTAAATATAAGTAATGTTCGTATTTTTATAGAATTATATTTCTGTAGGTGGGCGTATATTGTGTTATATTTGAGATGACAACACTATATGCCACATTGACAAATAGTTTTTTTCTTCAACTAAAGATGTTTATATTAGGATTTATACAATTTTGAATTTTTTTAAAATTTATGCAGTTTTATTTATGTCTATTTTCAATGCATGTAAAGTTAAATTAATGTAATTTTAACTTTATTATTATTGTTGTGGTTATTATTACAATTAATCTTTGAAACAAATATATTCATGTTGGGAAACTTTACAATCGCAAGGTCAATCGAGAAAAATATCATGTCGAGAAAATACCACAATAACTTTAAAAGTTAATAAAAAATAATATATGCAGATACTTATGGCTATGATTCTTATTTTACGATCGAGCGAATTATGAAATATCGTATGTGTTAGTTACAGAAGGAAGTGCATTATGGTCATCATTTAGCGTATCAAAGTCAAGTATGCAGCACATTATTCAAAAGCAAAAATGTTTATTCGTCTAAGAGTAAATAGTTATACATTTGCTGACTATAATAAGAAATTTCTTTCATTTTATAAAAGTTAATAAATCATAATGATAGACAAAATAATTTAAATAAAAATAATTTTTAATGTATATCCATATCCAAATTAGCACATCCGAAAGAACATATATGCACCAACAAGGATTAGAATCTCAAATGGACATTGAAACAGTAATGAATAATAAGGAAGTTAGTCTTATAAGGTCATTTAAGGTATAAACTTAGTCTTCTACTAACAAATTTAAAACATAGTCTGCGCATGACAAAAATTCATAATTACTTTTAACAATCATTGGATTTAATAATAATTCATTGATAGTTATTTATTAATGACAACTTTAAGTAAAGGTCAACTTTCGCGTTAAAATATTTTAAAAAAATATACAAAAGTTTTTAAAAAATATATAAATAAGTTTGTTGAGGTAATGATTAAGTAACTAATATAAATAAGTACTTAAAAAACTTAATATACAGGAGAAATAATCTATATATCCTTGATGTGTCTTACCATTATATCTGCAAAAATCACATATATGCAAACCTCATCTAATTGTTAGTACCTTTACACATCATAAATTATGTAACACACGTTGGGAATTACCTGAGAAATATCCACGATCGTAATGCGACTATAAAAAACTAATTATAATGTGTTAGAAACACATAGATCAATTAAATCAGTAGGATAAAAATGGTGTTAAAACCATACAAATTTTCAGACTTCGACAAAATAAAATTATTTTTATTGGTCCTATTGTTGCTGAAGTAATTTAATAAGTTTTCCCGCATAGACTAGCGATTATTTATTCCGAACGAATAGTTAACATTCACATGTAGCGAAGTGGAAGGTGAGAAACAAATCGTGGAAAACCTATCACGCTACTTATTTACATAACATCGATACTGAAACAACAGTCTCGGAACCTTATACGTTTTAGCCGTATTATTCCTTTTAACCGTACTATTCCAATTTCGACCTCGCTGATATGTAAAAGAGGAAAATATTCTTACAAATATTCACATGTTTTTTTTTCTATTATAATATAACTACAATAATTTTCATGATTGGTGCTAATTATTAGTGACTAGTGCATTTTTGTATAATATTTTTTTAAAATTATAAACCACATAAACCGCTTTCAAAGCGAGAACACTTTAATGCTGCCATATTCAGGTCTTTAAAATCGCATAAAGATAAAAAATTGCAAGGAAATATCAATGAGATTTCGTTATTGAATTTCCATTGAAATTATAGACTGCAAAAATTCTTGCTGTATAACAAAAATATGTAATTTAAAAATCAATGCAGCGAGGTCAGATTTAACATTCTAATACTGTGCATGCAACATGAGTTGCCAATTTTGTTTCTAATATAAAGGCAAATTGTGGGATTTATGGTCAGAACAAAAAAATTTAATTGGTACGAAGACGTTAAACGATGAAATAAAATGATCAAATGATTTAAAAGATGAAATGAAATGATCTAAAAGATGAAACGAAATGAAACGTTTGTCAAAGCCACATAATAAATTTCGAGTAAGATAACGATGTAGCATCTTCAGGAGGTAAAACGTCGATTATTACATATTAGCGAAGGTTATTAGTGAATAATTACTTATTTGTGAAGGTTTGGTCGCAATTACGACCATCTTGCACCACAGGTCATCAAGTTAGAGGTGCCATTAACGAACTAATTAAAACCGTCTTCTCTATTTTAATAAGTAATTCATCAAATTATTGATTAATGAATGTGTTCTCCTAGAATTCGCACGTTAATCTCTCAGAATTCGCATGTTAATCTCGCAATAGCAATGGACCAAAAGTGATTACCATTTATCACAGGTGACTATGTGCGAAAGGAGATAAATATCGCGGAGGATCTAGTGAGCTGCGCCAGCAAAAAATGAAATATTTCATTATAAATTACATGATGTAAGGAAAGCGCCGCCCGGATCGAAACGGCGACACGCGCAACTAACAGCATCCCGGTAACTTGATTCTGTTAGCTAGCACATACACTACATCGGCTCAAAACAATCGCGGCGAAAGGTGAAATGCTTTCTCTAGTGACCTGTGATACACTAAATCGACTGTTTTAAGTGTTGCCTAAGCGAAATGGAGAGCCTAATCACGTAAGTCATGACCGAATCATTTGTTTTTTGTTGCAAACCCATGCAATATTTACAAATGACTATCGATTTTGGCGCTCGAGCGAGATGAAAACCGAACAAGCCGTCCAACGAGCTTTCTTTCGAAAATCCCACAATGTTTAAATTATTTTTTATATTGTAGGTTTTTTTTAAATAAATAAATTAAATGGCGGTGAGAAGGATTTCAACCCCTTAACGTGAACGTAACCAATCAGTGTATTTCGCATGAGCCCCCGAAATGGCTGTAGCTGATAAAGCTGTTTCCACTGAAGACTTTCCTTTACAATCAAACCAAAAGAGCACCTATTTAGAAGTAGCCAAGTTAGAAGCCATCCTCAACACTTTAGTAGAAAGCAAGGTTGAAGCAATAAAAAATGAGACTTCTAGACTTCCTAGTCTTCATTCTAGCCCTAAAGCCTTAGCCAGTAGGTTTCGAATTACTTCTACCTCGACTTCCTCTTCTAAAGACAGAGATCTGCCTTCTGATAACTATTCGATCACGAGGAAGCACAAAGACAGAAGAGGAAAGGACGGGAAGGAGGATCGAAAGAAAACAAAACTTGGTGAGTGTGTTATTAACATTTTAATTATTACAAATTTATGAGTTTGTTTTTCGATAACAAAAAACGGTGTAATTAAATAGAAATGAAATGCTACCAAGCAATTACTCAATACGAAGGCCGGTCGTTAGAATTACATTGCGAGTTGTTTCATTTAAATTCCCGCTTGTATATAGCTAATCTATTATATCAAATGCATAGTCATGGAAAATTAATGACATTATTATTATTAGTGTTTAGCTCTCTTATAATATCGTTTATAATTAATGCTTTAGAATATAAAACCTAGTGAGAAAAGACATAAACTAACTTCTTGTTATAGACAATCATCATCACAAGAAAAAATTATCATGTTCTTCTTCAGAAGAGATGAAGAACAATTCGGGAAATTTCTGCGAGAAATCTTCGGCCCTAAGCGACGAGGAAACTAGGGAATCTCTGGGATTTCTGAAATATAAAAGGGTTTGCAACGCTGACCTCTGCATCTCCAATGACCAACATATCCATTCGTGCTATTATAGTACCAGCAGCAATGGACAAATGTAAGTTTGAGAATGAAGATTACTTACTATGTACCAATTTGTATATTATTATGTTCATTGATTATTTGAACAGTTAACAAGTTTGTACACTACCAGTAATTCAACTCAAGAAAATATACAATTGTTGCTAAAAACTCAAATTCACAAGAAGATTATCGAAATCTTCATTTAAAACAGACAAAAACTTTTGAAGATTTGATCAAAGGTCTCCTCTATTGGAGCCTGATATAAAGGAATATATTCTTCTTCCTAATTACTTTAGCTTCTACTAAACCTATGACAGGCTTCATTCTTCCGTATAATGACAACTAATAAACCTTCTTGACATTCAAACGAACTTTTATTTTATTTGTACTTTAATCGTTTTCTTAAAAGAGATACATTATTGTATAGTTACAAACGATAACTTATGGCAATAGGTATACAATGGTCATAAAAAATTAGCTTGGCAATCATATCGTTCTTCATTTCAAAGTTCCTTGATATTATTTCCACAGATAAATCTTTGGGATACACTCGACAAAATAACCTTTATATCTCTCCCTCTATCTTAATTATGGCTAAAATTTCCAGGTTCATTTAAACGTCAATTCATTTTATCTTTAATTCGTTATATTATTAGTATAATTTAAACCGAAGTACTATAAAAACTAATTTTCTTCAGTGCTACATTGGCCATCTTATTTTTGTCACATTTTCTTTGTAATTTTTTTATTAAATAATATTTTATAAAACCGATCCTACAAAAGAAAAATGTTTTCAATAGTCATTTTTTAAACTGAGAATCATTAAAATTGGTTCATAAGTAAATGTGCTATTTATAACTAGAGTTTACGTATAATTTCCTATACCCAAATTTACTAACCAATGTTTACAATATTCTGTTTATTTTTTCATTTTCCACCTGACTGTTTTATAAAGGTTGTGGATTCTGATCTTACGAAAAAACGCAACAACTACCATTTTTAATATTAATACAAATAAAAACAATATTCTAATTATCAATACATAGTATTATATCTTTGGACAAGGGAAGACTTCCAATATCTACTTCTCAAAATTTCCTACATTTTCTTGGGATTTTACTGAAAATACTACTGACAAAACTCTTCTTTCATTGTACCATGTTAATAACTGTTTAACAAGCATCGATAATTTAAAAATATAAACACTAGATTAAAAATAAAATCATATTAAATAAAAGTATTTTTTTACGTGTACAGTTACTCAATAAATCTGGTTCACATTTCCTTTTGTTTATCCAGAAAAATGAGCTTTGACGAAGACTACATATCGCTAAAAATCGAAGACTATGAGGTAATGGAGGACGAAGTCACGGACCAAGAGATGTTAAGGAGACTCAAGCGAAAAAGGAGAAAACGGAGGAAAAAGAGGATCAAGAGGCAAATCGCTATCACGGCCATCCCGATCGAGGATGCCATCAAAGTTATTGATCCCGACGAACTTCCACAGCGTGCTAGATGGACCATTGTAGCCACTGCCTGTTTACTATTATTCATGTGCCTGTTACTAGTTGGGGTCACGCTTAGGATGGCTCCCATCATCGATGATATGGGTAAGACTACCTTCAAAGGGTTTCCACATTTTAAAATCGAAGATTTTCACCCTTCACCCTTTCACTCTTCGCCCTTTCACTCTTCACCCTTTCAGCTTTCACCCTTTTACCATAAAATCGAAATTGAATTAACCAATCATCTTTGTTTCAGTTCGCAAAGAAAACGAAGAGCTGATGCACTCCTTGCACAGAGAACAAAGTCATAATAATAACAATCAGAACTCGACTCCCGTCCCTTTTAAATAATAACCTATGACATAATCCGGCAGACTAGACACATAATGAAGATTTAATAATTATTATTGCAACCTACAATCGTAACGTGTTGTTGTTGTTGTACAGTCAAGGGATCAATGGAACGCTCACGACCTCCTAGATTGTGACTGAGAGTGTATTATATCAATGTTTGTAAATTAAGCGCTCACATGTTGATTATATGTACCACTCATTACTAATTAAGCGAATTTCTAGCGAGTAATTCCTTAGAACTTGTACCTATGTCCGTTGAGCCTCTCCCCCAGTTGTTAGAATTCCGATATTTCTATTAAAAACGACTTTTTTGTAAAAACTTCTTTATATTTGTAAGGGTCAATTCAAATTAATAAATAATCATTCGTTTCAGGTTTATATTGCCATTTTTAACCTACTGTGGTGATTCATCTTTAATTTCAGTATAAATCTTCAATTTCGTTAAATCATAGATATCTGTGCTTAAAACTAATGCAAGTAATCTTTTTTTTTGTTATTATTATTGTCCGTTGCCGAGCTTTCTTGTTTCTTTACTACTACAAGATTTTTCATTTATGAAAATATGTGTCATCTTTTTACTTTATTTTAGAGAAAGTATAGTGATCATGTGGAAATTTTTTTTTGTTGATGAATCTCGACGTTTTGAGTGCCCCTGAGTCGATTTTACCCCTTTTTGCTTTTATGTCTGGCTGTGTGTGTGTATGTGTGTCTGTGTGAGGATGTGTGGATGTGTGTAAACACGATAACTCAAAAAAGATTTGAGCTACATCAATGAAATTTGATATGTCGTCATTTTAGTTAAAAAGTAAACTCGTATCAACTTTTGGGTTTATTCTAATAACCGGAAGTGGTAGTTTACCTGAAATGGAAGTGGAACTCTTTCAATTAAAGAGCCATTCTGCTTCAAAGAATTTCTTTCAAATTTTGTAGTAACTTTAGAAATAACAAAAAATTCACAGATGTCAAGTTTTAACACAATTGCCGAACCGTAAGTAATAATTTTTCAACAATTTTTTAAATGTGCATATACAGGGTGTCCCAACCTCGGCGAATTGGTGGATTGTGGCTTTATTACTGAAGATAGATCAAATATGTAAATACAAAAGTTATATAGCATTAAAAAGGGTACCTCTTAAAATATTTTTTATGTCCAAATATAGTTAAGGGGCGCACAGGGCACATCAAGTCCATTTTCTTAAATGGCACCCCACCATTTTTAATTTCTTTCATAAATCTACTTATTTAGACCTTTCCAAAGGTACCGGGTTTGTAATGTCTAAAATCAATATTTTTCGAGATATTAATTTTTTTAGATAATTTTAGGTCAAAACATTTACTTAAAATTAATTTTCAGAGAAACGGTTAAAGGTGGGAGTTTTAAATTGATCAGTGTTTCAAGGAGAAGCTTGCCCGATGCGAATCCAGTCTGTTTTACTTTTCTGTTACTAAATAGGGGCTCAAAAATATTGATTAAAAACGCTAACATTGAAACGGCACTAACTCATTTTTTTTAATGGAATGATATTATATTCTTTTCATATTATAAAAATAGATTAAAATTTTAATCTTAAGTGTATAATATAAAAATTATTCTGGTCTGAATCTCTTACAGTGTCTAGTATACCTTCGAAATATACGAGAAAGTCGAGTGGAGGCCACTCCATATTTATTTTATTTAAATAACTCTTCTCTCTCAGTGTTAGTACCTTATTTTATATTATAGTGTTATTACCAATATTACTCATTAAATATTACTCTTGTAGACGAAATTACATTTGTGAGATGAAAACCCAGCAAAGTGGTAATGAATTAAAAGAAATAAAATTATTGAAATCCTTGCTTAATTAACATTTAATTGCACTACTAGTTTCGACTGAATCCTTCAGTCGCCATCAGGTGCTTTGTCAATTATTTGAAATTAAAATGAGGGCCTGAGGACACAGTTTTAACTGGTGACATCATGTTACAATATAGGGTAAGAAATATTTAACAATTAAATACATTGTTATAAGATTAAATTTTACAAATATGGTAATATGTTGCGGTTGCTTTAGGCGCATGGAGAATACCGTATTGCCCGTACGCCTAATGCAAACGCTTTATTTAGAATTAGAATTTAGAAAAGAAAATTTTAAGGTGATTTATCTACCCAAAATGAATTATTCATTGCATATATTCTTTTTCTTTTCCCGAGAAAAACTGTCGAACAAAAATCAATTAAAAAGGCAATTTACATAAAATATTAATGAAACCCCATTAAATTACGTGGAAAACTAAACCTAATGTGGCGTAATTACGATTTCAAGGGACATCAAGAAAAGCACACGTATCATTTGCATCGATAAAATCTTCGGTATTTCCCTTTAACCCGCTCTTTATCTGCTCATAAATTCAACTTAAATATAAACCTTAATTATATGTTTTGCTTCCGCTAGAACTGAACTTCCCTTATTTATAAAATTACATATTAACTCAGATGTGATATTAAGTATGTGAAGTGAATGCATTGAGTCAACGTTAAGATGACGACTCATTCAGACTTTTTCAAGTTGAACATCAAAATTTTGAAAATTTCCGGGTTATGGGTTCCATCCTCAGAAGAACCTTTGGGTATAGCGAAAATATCGAAATATCTCTTTAATACGTTGTGCATCGTTTATTCCATAATTTTTTTCACAATAGCCGAGCTACTGGCTTTGAAAACATCGTCACAAAATGTGAACGAGCTCATAAAGAATTTGAACATGGCAATGTCTTTCATCCTCACGATTTGCAAGATTTTCGTGTGGTTTTGCAATAGAAAGAGAATACTCCGCATCATGGATTTGCTTATTAAATATGCTGACATATTCGAAAGAATTGGTGAATTTCAGCCACAGGATATAATAAAGGAAGAAAAGATTGTTAAGACCAAATTTACTCTGTTGTTCTTCGTCTTAGCTTGCACAGTTCCCACGACGTCTTGTATCAGCTCATTTTATACACTATTTTTTGAATCTAAAGATCTGTATTTGTCATCTTTTAATCCTGAAACTAACTTAACTTTAACAGTTTATGCCCAAAAATTACCTTATTATAGTTGGGTGCCTTTTGACTATAAACTCAATAGATTTGCTTACGGAGTAGCGGTGATATACCAATGTTTGGCGTTACTTAGTTGTGGTATTATTACTGTTGGTAAGTATAGTTACTTAGTTTTAATCAATCAATTAATTAAGTAAAACTAGAAATGAATGAAGAGAATTTAAACATTTAATTCCAGGATTTGATACATTATACGCAACGATCGTCACTTTAGCAAGTGGCCACCTGAAAATCCTGCAGGGTGCTTTCAGGACAATAGGAATTCGATCTGAAATAAAAGCGACAACTGAAAGTCGTCCACTTTCTAAAAATAAATCCAATCACAAGAAAATGAAATTAGAAATGACTAAATGCGTGTGTTGGTTGCAGGTTTTGTTTAAGTACTAATAACACTATTAGTGATACGTAAGTTGACATTTGAGATTCGTTTTAAATATCCTAAAATTTCAGGATTTGTGAAGAGCTGGAAAACATTTTTACTTATTTAATACTTCTTCAAGTGTTAATTTCCTTGTTGGTTTTCTGCACATGCCTCTACCTAGTGACTTCGGTATATATAACTTCTATAAAATGACTTAGCGTTTGCACAATAGAGTAGTGGTATTGAACATTTCATAAACAATACTACTATTATTTTAGGTGCCTGTAAGTAAAATACTAATGGAATTGACTTACCTGCTAGCAATCGAGACCCAACTAGCTTTGTATTGCTCCGCTGGTGATAAAGTTACTTATAGGGTATGAAAATATCTTAATGTTTATAGTTTCTTTCTTTTTTGTATAATTTGTGCTTTCTGCAGGGAAATGGAATACCTCTTGCAGTGTACGAAGGAGACTGGTTAGATGCTCCCATCTCTTTTAAACATGACATGTTGATAACAATGAAAAGATTGCAAAAACCTATTCATCTTACTATTGGGAAATTTTCTCCTTTAACTCTCACTACGTTTTTAACAGTAAGTTATACTATTGTATGTTGCTACACGGAAAAAACATTTTATTTATACTAAAGAAAAAATTCATACATTTGAACAAAACGCATGTTTCAAGAACGTCCAAACAAGTATTCGTTTAATTTAAAAAAGTGTTTGTATTGGCTATTAAATATATTTTCTTTATTTAAGTTCCAAATAATCATTTTGCACTAACACATATTTTAAAAGGAACTGTGTAAGAAAAACAATTTGAAAACCACGAATTGTTATTGCGTGGGTAGATAAGAAAGGTAATGCATGCATGTAAATGCTATACCTGCACAAATGGCGGAGGCGCACGGATATTTCATGACTCCAAGTTACAGATATATACCCATTGTAAAATACATCAAGTGCAAATAAGGGTTTTAATATTCAATTTAATGCAAAAACTACATAATCTATATTCTTCTAGGCCCTCCAATTTATTTATTACCGTTATCAAATAATTTTTTTTAATTCAATAACGTGTCCTTTTTCATTCAAATAAAATTTTCTCTGAATATGGTTATACTAAATAATGCTTACTTAATAAACGTCCCTACTGTAGGTTCTTTCCAACAAGACGAGTTGATAGTTCAAGAATCTGGTACAGAGTCGGCTAAGGATCAAATTATAGGCAACCAGACATTCGTGTGTACAGAATTACCATATGGCGACGAAAATTTTAGAATGGGCCGACCCTGTGCAGTACATTAAACGATTCTAAAACTATCAATTCGTGTTGTTGGAAAAGGCCTTGTGATAATAATATTTTTGTAATTCCCAGATTGGTAGAGGATCCTACTCACTACTGGCAGTCATCAAGAAAACTAACATGGGAAGTCAGGAAATTACTCTGTAGTTACAGACATGTAAATGCCTTATGAATGTTTGCTGTTTCATTTAAATTAAAAGTAATATAGTCTTAACTGAAATAAAGTCATTAATGTTTCCGAATTTCTCTAACTTTATCAAAATTTCTTCAAATAATTGCAAAAGAAATCGATTCCCAAGACGTTTATCACGGAAATTACGAAGATGACGTTGAAGAAAGAGCAGAAGGATCAGTTTGCAAATATGAGAGTTATGTGCAAGGATTATTTTATTTAGTACTTTTATTAGTTGCGATGAAAGTAATTGAAGTATTAAAATTTTTATTTATGAAAATATTGAAGGGTGATAATGATAACATACCTAAGGAACTAACTATTGGGACGTTTTCTAGTAATACTAACAAAAAGGATGAATTGTTGTAGATTTTTAATGAATTGTTTCTGTGTTTATTAAGAGTATAATAAACCAGTTATTAAAAATTAGGAGTATTATATTATTAACTAGGTTGTATTTTTTCGATTTGTTTTATTTTCATGGTTGTTTCTTTGTTCTGTATGTTGGTTGGTTAATTTTTTATTCTATTACAAATGATTTTATTTATTTATTACATGTATTGAACATCCGTATTTATTTAGTTCATGTTTCACTTTGTTGATTGATACTTTCCTGTATTCTTGGTTTGTCATTGATCTAGTTCTATACGTCAACATACTGATATAGGGTTCAACAAAAACTAATATAGAAAATTAGGAAAGTCACTATTGACCGATAGAATAAATATTGAAGATAATAATATCACAACAAAAAATCTTACTTAATTTATAACTTGTATTGTTTATTAATCTAAAAGTCTACTTTTACAGTGTAGGACACTCACTGGATGTCAATACTCTATTCATAAATATACCAAATAACTTAGTAATTGAAAGCATAGGTACACACTGGAACGACATAAAAACACAACATTAAATTAAAAAATTTTCATTAAGGAAATTAGTTCATGCATGGAATTAAAACAATTTCAATTCAATAAAGGAATTGTTTAGACTAAAATTTGGACTTGTGGGTACCCCCTTATCAACTTCTCTTGATAGCATTGTAATGGAGGATCTGGACAATATAATACCTCCGAAATACTGACAATATTTATTTGAATAAGCACTATGTAGAGGATATTATTGGTTATGTAAAAGAAAATAATATTAACAATTTTCTAAATACATTTGGTAATTACTTCAAAAAATTGAACTTCATGTTAGAAAAATCCATAAATAATAATATCAATTTCTTTGATCTTACACTATCTTACACTAGAGAAAAACACTTACATCCAATCACCATGGTACCCAAAAATGTACGATACTAATGTTGAATCAGATTGTGAGTCCACATACAAAATCAGTACATACATATAATCAATAGTTTAACAGATAGATACGTATTACTATCACACTGAATATACAGATAAGTATCAATCAACTACATGTGAATGCGTAAACCTAGAAAATTGCGCTAAGTCAACACTCAATCAATTTTACTTTGATAATGTTAAAAATTGTTAAATACATAAAAAAAAATTAAACTCGATACACTATTGAAGGGATACAAATAGCATTAATAGTATCTACAGGGTGGAAAATTGAAATGTATTGTGAAGGTATGAAGATAGGTTACGCAATTCATGCAAATTAAGGTCTTATCAAAAAAAGGAGATTTGCCAGCGGCAGATGTTTAAAAAAAACTGGAAAATATTTCCCAGAAGTCAGGCGGTAGGCCAAACAATAGGAGCGCCAGGTCAAACAACAAAGCATTGTGCCGACAAAGGTCCTATTGAAAAGAACGTCTCGAGTAAAGTGGTTTGACCAAGGTCGCTCTACGGGTTGCCAGATGACCAAAACCGAATCCGGGGTGCCATAAAGCTACAGTCGTGCCAACTCCTGAATGATTAAAAATGAAAGTCCCAACGCAAGAGGACGTGGTCGAGTAAAGATACCAAAGCTGCCGATTGGTCGCCCAGGGGCAGGTACTAAACGGTGGTTGGTTGCTCTTCAGAGGGGGTAGGTCACGTGGAACTGGAACAGTTCTGATTGGCCCAGATACAACCAGTCAGTCTTTAGCAGAGTAGGGGGTGAGTCAGATAGTCAGAGTTGAGCCGAGCAGTCTTCTTGCGAACAACAGTCAGACAGAGAGAGTTCAAGGAGGGCGGTCAGTCATGGGGAGTCAAGTGAGAGAGAGTCCCCGGGGACGGTCGTGGAGTTAGATAGAAAGAGTTGAGTGAACGGTCACGAAGAGACGAGCGAGCGGGCGAGTCGATAGGGCGGGCAGTCACTGAAAGTCGGTTTCAAGATTCATTGAGTCGAGATCTCCGGTAGGAGGCGGTCGATCAGAGTCACTGGGGGTAGCCCAGGTGACGAGATCCGAGCGTTGGGGGCGGTTCAGAGTGAAAAGTTTTGTGGGGTTGAGTTCGTTGTGATAAATTGTTCAGTGCCTTTGGGAATATCTTCAACGCCGTTCTTCTGGGAGTTTTGGATCCATTGGCTGTCGTCTCCAGGCGTGGAATACAATACAGGCTAAGAATATTTGTTTTCTTCTTTATTTAGTTTTATTCAATTCCGTAGTTAGAGAATAGGTGTTGCTAGTTTAGTCTTCATTAGTGGCGCAATATTTAGTTCACTCGTTATCTTCACGAGTGGTGCGTTAGTTTGTTTGGTTGGTTTCGATGAACGCCGGCAGGTGTCAATAGGGGGAGGATAATTCCGTTTGTCTCTCGCTCACACACACTCACACACACAAATCAATTATGGTCGACCAATAAACATAATAAGTGAATTTAATCAAGGTCATTGTGCAATAACAAAGTTTTGGCCCAATCAATTCAATGAATAATTACATCACGACAAAGGTAGAGAAATTAAATGCACGATAGAAAAGAGTAGCGCAATTGCCTCAATAATGAATGAAAGGTGACACCATTTTAATAACAATCAAAAGGTACCTCGTTCTTAAGGGAATTATAAGGTTAACTGCAGTGCAGTAAAACAATTAATAATTCATTCTTACTCACCAAGGTCATTCAATTAAATCAAATTCAGTGTAAATCAATTCACAATCAAATGCTGTTTGTTCTGATGAAAGTTTTCTTACATTTTATTATTTTAATTGTGTATTTAATTCAATTGATTCCTTTTCAGCTAATTTCGTATTATATTTTGGGTAAGGCACGGGCGTGTTCTTATTGTCGCGTAGTCTGTTTCACTTCGGGATTGAGTGTTGCCATTTTTACCTTTTATTAGGGGTCGTGGGCTCCTGATTGGGATCGCGCTTCCAGTAGCTTTTAGCTAAGTTGGTTGATTACTGGGATGTCAGACAGCGGCTTTTGTTCACCCGTTCGTCCAATTTTGTGTTCATCAGTGGGGCGTTACTTGGGAGCCCCTGGTTTGTGGAGCTCTCTCAGAGAGAAAGCAGATCATGTTGTCGGGTAATGTAATAACATCCTGGTGGAACTGTCCTTTTATTCCTGTTAACCACTTTTGTTTACCTAAACGCTTAACCTCGGTATGTCGCTGGTTGCGCTGCTTTAGGACTGCGTTTGGGCCGAACCAATTAAATGTTGCCACCTAGCTTACACGTGGTTTGCGTTTAAGCCGCTGGAGATCACGATAATGTGGTGACGATTGTTGAAGGCTTTGCCGGAGATCAATTCTTATCTTGAGCTTTTAAAGTTCAGACTTGTAGATATTTTACCACTGAGGGTCCCTACGCTTAACCCAGCTTGTGGTACGCTGAGTCGCAACATTCGCGTTCTTTCCGTGTTCATTTGTCATATAAAGTTTCAAAGTTAAAGAATGAAAGAGGACTTTCTTAGTAACAGAATTTTCCAAGCATTAAATCATTAAATAATTCAAATAACTAAGTTAAAAGCAAACAGTTAAAATCACACAAATCACACACACAGACGCACGAAAGACTTTACATTTTAATTGATTCCCTTCTTCATTAAATTTTCACTTTGCTTACTCTCAATAATATTTCTCACCTTAATGGCGTAATTTTCTTTGTCGTGACATTTGCCTACGGATTCTGGGATGCTACGAAAACAACGAAAAAGGGTTCCTACCAAATGCTAGACGATCACAGGTAATTTTGGCCAAATAAAGTTTCGGGTTGATTTGAATCTCCCGCCATTTCCGCTTACGGAATATGTTTAAATAAGTGCCGCTTTAGAGCGCATCAGAGAGGTATCCCCTCAATAGTCACAGTATACACTTGAAAATCGCACAATTAGACTTGTTTGTCAACACTAAGTTA
The DNA here is from genome assembly GCA_033557875.1 of Quadriops clusia. NCBI lineage: Eukaryota > Metazoa > Arthropoda > Insecta > Coleoptera > Hydrophilidae > Quadriops > Quadriops clusia. The sequence continues at coordinate 1,587 of JAWQRP010001890.1, read as the reverse complement.
TAAATAACTCACCCACCATTGTGGGGTGGATGTTAACTGCATTAATGGCTTAAAGTTAACAAACAAGTCTAGTGTTTTGAACATGCTATTTTCATTCTAACCGTTGCGTCTTGGCGAGGTGTAAACATTTCAAGTTTCCACACTGTATATCTAAAACTATAAAATCCAAAACCCACTCACTGACTGACTGACTGATTCATCAGCAGTTCTCGAAACTGACGCACCCGATTTTCCTGAATTTTTGCAGAGTGCCGTAGAGGGACCATGCGATTTCAGCTAAGAAATATTTTTGAGGTACTCACCCTGGAAGTCAGGTTTTTGGGGCTTCGAAAGACCCGAAATATCCCCATTTAAACCAATGTAAATTCAAATTTGTTGATTTTAAACTGTATCCACGAAAATGGAATTTAAAATGAGACAGACTCTACACTTTAGGTGGGAACGGGCGACTTTTCTCTCTATCATCGACGGTAAGCGCCCTCTTTTCAACACGGAAATTTACTTTGTCAGTTTGACGGTTCTATTGGGTTAGGACGATCGTTAGTAAAATCTATGGGCCGCTCTTTGTTTCTTTAGACTGCGTACAAAATTTGAGAAATGGTAACTATGGGTATTGTAAAAACTAACATTTATGTATTCTAGAGTCAGCAAGTCGAAAAGTGAAAACGAGATGAATTTGGGATAGTTGTGGATCATATAGGAAAACGCAAAATATTGTGAAACTCAAAATAAATTGAAATAAAATTAAATTAAATAAATTAGAATTAAATCAAAATAATTAAAGGAAGGGTACGGGACTAGAACGGGAATTAAACCGGGAACGACGACGCTAAAGAAAATAAAATTAAATTAAATTAAATAAAATAAAATAAATTAGAATAAAATAAAAATATAATAAAGAATGGGTACGGGACTAGAACGGGAACGGGAATTAAACCGGGAATGACGACGGGAAGGAAAATAAAATAAAATTAAATTAAATTAATTAGAATTAAATTAAAATAAATAAGGGAAGGGCACTGGACTGAAATTATAGCGGGAACGAAAACGATGACGGAAAGGAAAATAAAGTAAAATAAAATTTAAAAAAATAATAAAATTAAATTAAAGTAAATAAAGGAATAGTACGGGACGGGACGAGATGGGGTCAATCAGAAAAGGCATTAAGAGTTAGTTAAGAAGAAGAAAATCAAATATGTCATCTATTTAAAGACAGGCACACCTATTCTTCTTATTCTAACAATGTGTTCGATTATTTTCCACTCTCTCCATGTATATTTCACACTCGCCCCTTTTAAAAAGACCATTTACCCAAAAGTTCGTTCGAAGAACGACGGGTCTGCTAGTATATATATATAATAGATTCAAACGATTTTAAAAACATTAAACGTTAAACAAATAGGATTAATAATTGTTTTGGGTTTCTGTTAGTGATGGCTCCGAGTGCCAATATTATTCAGTTTACAAAAACCTGACTTTATTATAAAACTAAACTCAAAATCATGGACGCATAAACATCTTGCCGAGTGCACATACATAAATACATTCTACGATATACTCGTGTACATCACATAATCTTACTGTATA
>JAWQRP010001889.1:0-17293 GCA_033557875.1 Quadriops clusia | reverse complement strand
TTGATGCAAGTAGTTAAATTCTCCCTTACAAAACTCATTGATGTTCTTTAAAATGCGATTTTTTCATAGTGGTGCAACCATCGATACACACTCACCATAGAAATCATATTCCTTAAAATGGGAAAATTACCGACGGACGGACGGACGTTTACAACGGTAATTATGTTTGTTGATTACGGACCGTAAATCGAAAGTATCAGTGATGTTCATTGTCGATTTAAATGTGATTTGAGTGCAACATGCATCGAAGGAGAAAAATTGAAATATCTCCTAAAGGGTGCGATTTAGGATTGTCACATGGGGCATCTTTTTATTGGAAATTGAACGAGGAATAATATGCTGCAAAGTTATTAGAAAAATTTTGACTAGTATTCAAATTATAGTGTAAAAACCGTACCAACCCTCTTATTAATTGCAATTTTAGGGGGTTGTTTTCGTGGATCTTGAATTTTCTCGATGCCTGAGGATTAGAGATGTTAAACTAAAGACGCCAGTGCAAAAATCAGCTCGATAGTGCAAAAAATGTGCAAGTTATACCAAAAATCGTCTGAGTTTTTAGTCAACTTTGAGCGGCTGTATCTCCCTAGGAGTTGAAGATCGGACAGGGGTCAATAGGGACTTTTTTTGCTTCTTTTAGTGAGTAGTATATGTGGTGTAAAGGAAGGGGTGTAATTTTGAAACGCACTGTATAGTTATTAATTCATACATATGTATGGACGGCAATTGTACTCGTATATGTATTTTGAGTTACAGTAATATATTTGTATCAAACATTCTGTTTATTCTGTCTGTAATAGAATGTATATAGAACATTTATTAAATAACGCACTCATACTCCCATTATTTTTATAGGGCAATATGAGATAGAAAGAAGGCAAATCTCCTCGATAAAGCATGCAAAATTTGAAAGCAAACATAATCCTTCCCCAGAGCCACAAAAGGACGATAAAAATAGGAGACAATAAGCACAAATTCTCGCCCACCCATTAGCACACCAATATTGAAAACTGACGCAACACGACAACCCTCTACATAACCAGTTTCCCTCGGCATTGTTTTATCTGGTGTTTACGTCTATTTGCGAGGCGATTGCGGCGTTATGATGCTCACAGAGGGTGACGGAACAGGTAGCGTCAGCCTGATAAAGCCGATACCGTGGGACGCTTTGTATCGTATTAATTGGGAAGATAAATTATCGCCGGTAATTTTGATCCTCTGCTGGCGTGCCTGAACAAATAGGGATTTAAAGCCACATATTTTCAAATAGAACGCTGCGCGTACACATGTTTGCAAACAAATTTAAAGCCGGGGAAATCGTAGAAACAAACGGGCGATCGCACTAATCTGGGAAATATAATCCTCTTGCCGAGCGGATACAAATGCGCCCCTATCAATCTCGCAGTCCATTATAAATGAAAGAAAAATTACCGCACTGGCTGATGGATACAATTCCATCATTTATGGCGCGCCATTACCAAGACGACCTTAATTTAATGAAATTCTCTTTTCCTTTCAGAAACAAAACAAGAACTGGAAGACCTTATGGCCGAAATAAAGAAAACTGCCAACAAAGTCCGTGCCAAGTTAAAATGTAAGTATCATGTTTCAAACCCTCTATCAGGCATTAGACACAAACACAGACGACGCAAATTTCCTTTATGTTATCTTTAGTTGAAATGAAAACTCCGCACTGCTTTCAGTCGCATTATCAGAAATAACCGTTTCAAAACTTCTCTTATCAGAAACTTTTAATACAGACAATAAATATACAAGTTGAGGGGCTAATGTACTGTACTCCAGCCGAGTCCTTTACAGTAAATTAAACATATCCTGGTACAGATCGTGGAAGGATCAGGATCGATGCCATACTTCAAAAAGAAAACTAAACGACCCCATAACTTGCACGTGGGGGCTTAGCGCGGAATAAAGCCAGAGGAAATGTGCGTATAAATCTTGGAAGGATGTCGCGCGACCTCTCGCCGAAAGGTGAAAGGACATCAAAAGTTCCTGTAGGCACTACACATCTCCGCGTATTGAATTCCCCCTTTACTTGAACAAATGCACTAAGATAAAACCCGGCAAAAGTTGTAAATTGATCAAAGTAGGAATTTTTGTGGGGGAATCGATACCATGACTGATTTCCGATTCAATCCGCACTTCCGGATAAAATTTCCATCCTTCTTAAGTTTTTAATAAAAGTTGTCATTGGGCATTTTCTTGCAAATATTATCCTGCAAGTTTGAATATTTATGACAACCATAGACTGATTGGAAGTACCCAGAGATACAATTATTATAGATTATTACCATATTAGATTATTAGCTATTGCTGAACATTAGATTTCTAGAAAATTAAAAATGTATCTAGTTTTGGAACCTTATGAACATTATTAGCCAAAAGGTTCCAAGAGACTCAATCCAGGGGTGACATAGTAGTATCATCATAATGCTTTAAATGCGAACTTTTACCATTCTAATACTGATAGGACAAAAAAACTAATTTTGGTTGTTTCATTTTAGTAATAAAAAAGTTTATATTTAAATTTAACTCGAGATGAATCAAAAATATGTATTATAATATCAAGAAGTATTGTGCACAATCATACTTCGTAATGAAGAAATTTTCATTGATTTGGGAATTTTGTCCTGGCGCTTTATTGTTTCGACAGCGATATGAACAATTGCGTACACAAATATATAAAAAAGACCAATCACATGTGTTTCTAGAATGTTTAAACTGGTAATTTTGGTATTAATTAGACATATATAATAATATATAATTGGTCTTTTTTACATATTTGTGCACTATGGGATATTGAAAAAAATCAGAACAGTATGCCAAATTTATATTCCTTCTAAGTGAAGATACATCAAACCTGCACTACCCTAACTCATTACAATCTCTCTGTTTTAGTGATAGAACAAAATATCGAACAGGAAGAACAAACAAATAAGTCATCAGCAGATTTAAGGATACGGAAAACGCAACACTCAACTTTATCGCGAAAGTTCGTAGAAGTCATGACGGAGTACAACCGAACGCAAACAGATTACAGAGAACGGTGTAAAGGAAGAATACAGCGACAATTAGAAATTAGTGAGTATACCCAGCTTTACGTAAGGCGAAAGCTCACGTTTGCTGTTTTCCCAATCTAGCTGGTAGGCAAACGACGAACGAAGAGTTAGAAGAAATGTTAGAACAAGGGAACCCTGCAGTCTTTACCCAAGGTATTATAATGGAGACGCAGCAGGCCAAGCAGACTTTGGCCGATATAGAGGCGCGGCACGCCGACATAATAAAATTAGAAAATTCAATCCGAGAGCTTCATGATATGTTCATGGATATGGCTATGCTAGTCGAAAATCAGGTACATAACTTTCCATTGCCCATCTAAAACAAAAAGAAGTCTGGAAAATAATTTCGCTATAAACGCTCCATTAGGATTTGAATAATACAAATTAAGCAATAACCACTTATGTGCAATACCTAATATTACCACGTATGAGATATTTGTTTGAAAAGATATTGGGATACATTGCTATTTTTATAATTAAACAGCTACATAACCTAATGGAGGGTTGATTAATGTTCATTTCTACGATTTAGCTCCATGATGAAAAGCAGTAGAAAATGACAAAACCTACAAATTGTTGTAATGTGCTCTATCTCTAATTAATGTCCAGCCCATTACGTCAACTTAATTAAAAATAGAAATCAAGTGCACCTGAGGGTAACTTCCATTAACGCAAACTAATTCATAGTTTCCCCTTTCAATGAGAAAAGCTCATGAAGGGTAATTAAATGCAACTTCAATTAATGTAATGTATAATCCAATATTAAATCGTGTGTAGATACCAGAATGATATTTAATTTTTTCAATCTCCACTTTGGTGATTATATCTTTAATTTTTAACTATAGGCAAATTAGATTGATTTCTACTGCTTTTCGTTCAGGATGCTATTTTTATTTGCCCACTTTCCTATTTACAAGTACATAGTACTCGTGAATAGATAGGAATGAAGTTACATTCAAACGCTGATAAGTCTAATGCTTAAAGCTATAAAAAGAAACGGACTTACATTACGAAACAATTTTCCAAATTAGCCTATTTTATCTTTAACGTAATTTCAACACATAATGTCACGGAAATACTTTTAGAGCAGTGATTATTAAACGAAAATTAAATCAATATGGGAAGAAACAGACACTTTTTGGTGTAATTATTATTATTTTTTAATTAAAAAATAAATCATTCCTAAATCGTATTATTAGGTTCAACTAGAATTAATTACATGCAGTAGTGGATTTGTGTATGCAAAGGTTACAATTCATTAGATTTTGAGTCATTATAACTACTTTATGAAGCTGATAATTGCATTAAGAATTTTATAGTCCATTACATTTTTTATGTGCACTATATTAATTCTGGAATTGATTGAAATTTTTATGATGTGTTGGACACTAAATTAAAGTTAATAATCATGTGTACAGTCTCCATTAAACTTGGTTTTTGTTGAAACTTTTAAAAATCAGAATTACCTATGTAAAATTATGATTACATTTCTTTTTTTTTTTAATTATTGACCTAATGTAAACATTTCCCTAAAGTATGATTAAGAGAACATTTGATAGCATGCACACCGATTTTATTAAATTAATTTTTCATGGAAGTGATTTTACAATTTTTACTTACTTAATTGCAAAAATAATACATTTAATTAACTTAAAATTCTAGTTATTCCAAAATGAAATTTGAAAACCTGCTTGTAGTGTTTGTTAGACTTCACTAACAGTGCACTGAGTACACTTTATTGTTATTAAATAATTTTTACTTTCATTAAACTTTCTTTGCCTAATGAACTAACAAATTAAATAACTATTAAACGGATTAATTTCATATTATAACAATTTTTTCCAGATCTATTTATATAGTAGTATGTTATAAATAATAATAAATAGCTACTAAAAAAAATCAAATTTTTCATAGGATCGTTAAATGGAAACCTGTTTTTTTAGTAAATAAGTGAATTCTTGCTAAGAGACAAGTCAATGTGGGTGTATATAGCTTAACAGCTGTAGGGTGTCGTCATAGCTTTTAAGTTTCCATTTAAACGATTCAAGTGCATAGAATTGGAAAAGTATTTGCTTTGCATGAATCTTTCGGTGAATGTGCCCCTTCTGTATGTGCCTTTCCTTTTGGGGAATTGTAGGGTGAAATGATAGACCGCATCGAGTATCATGTAGAACATGCAGTGGACTACGTACAAACAGCCACGCAAGACACCAAAAAAGCTCTAAAATACCAAAGCAAAGCTAGACGGGTGAGTCAATCCATATTAGTTTTAGATGAGAGCACAGTGTTTTTCCTAGTTTTAATTATGGTTTATTCTTTGTTTGTTGCCTACCTCACCACGTTCCGCACTTCAACACCATCCCATCTACATTTTAATTTCGCCCTTCTCTGTATTTTTACTATGCTTTATTAATGGTTTTTACTGTGTTTTCTTGTGATTTACTGTGTCTAACCGGTCAACTAACTCTTATTGTGTGTGCCTTTGTCACTGAACATAAAACTAAATGTTACTATGCTGTTGTATATATCTGCTCGCTATGTTGCAAATCGGTGTACATCTGTGGTACCCTTTACTGTTCGCACTTGGTTCCCCCTACCTTTCCCTTTCTCTGCCCCAATGAGTCCCATTAGGGAGAATTGGTCGACCGAATTGAATTCAACGTTGGTGAAACTGTACACAGCGTAGAAGATGCCAGACAAGAAATAAATCAAGCTCGTATATATCAAACAAAAGCTAGAAAGGTAGGTTACGCCTGTGTACATCCCTTTTATCAATTTACATATCAATTAAATCATGTTTCTCATCTCGCTTACCTTGTTTCTCTTATTATCCTTGGTTTCCTTACTAAATATGATTTTCTTATGTACAATATTTTTTAATTGATTGTAATGTCAAGAAGAACTTGCATTGGTTTAAAGTTAAAATTACAACAAATATACCAACTTATATTAAAATATGTTTGCACATATTACTTTCTAATTAATATGAAAACCACTGCAAGTAAAACTTGCATTACAACCATTCCTTTGTTGTAATTTTGCCGATTGCAGTGTTGCTGTTTGTTTCAGTTCGTTTGTTCTGATGTTAGTAACGTGTGCTTTTTATTTGTTTAATATTCAGTATATTAGCAAACTAACTTGAAATATAGATTTTATCATATTCAAAATACACAACAATAACATAAAAATCTCCAATAAAAGCTAATGTACTGAATTTACAAATCCTAAGTTAATAATTTTCGTTTTTCAAAATATGTACAGTAAACTCCCGATTATCTGTAAAATTGGGTGGAGACGGTAACCGCGTATAAGACGTTTTCATGGATAATCTACAAAATAGCAAGACCAACATAAAAATACTTTTGAAAAATGGTTATTTTCAGTAGAAGAAGATTTAAAGAGTTATTATTTTACATCTTATAAACATATTCTAAACTAAAGAATTAAGTTAACGCAAATTAAACTAAATTGTGCATTATGAATAAAAAGTTTCAAAAGGAAAAGGACGGAGTTGTAAGAGTACTGCGAAACTTTGAGACTTGTATTCTCGGGTATTACAGTGAAACCTCGATTATTCGTTTCCGGGAGTTTCTTTTCCCCCATATATCGTCTTTTGCAAACGATCCCAACAAATGCTTATGTAATCCATGTAATTAAAAACTGCATTTATCGTTTGTCTTTTCGTGTTTTACTGCATTATTCGTTGTGACATCTCGATATTCTCCAGAACTTTTAATAATACTTTTTTATTACAGCCCTTTGTTATCATTTAATATCTGGCCTAACGGGTGTAAAATACAATACAGTTCTCAAGCTGATCAGAAGTTGCTCGATAGTTTGGAAAATAGACTTTATTCTAATCATTTTAATAATTCTAAACAACCAAATATTGATTTTTTTAAAAAATTAAAGTAAATCTAAGCCTCTTTTTATTATTTTGCTTAATTTGTGTATGTGTTATATAAATAAATTAGTTAATTCAATATGTAGTTGATTATTTCTATTTTTTTTCATATTAACCTGCTATGGTCGTTATCCCATGATAATCATTTATTTCTACACGGTCCCTACTAAAACGATAATTAGAGGTTTCACTCTATACAGCTAGCGCATTTTCGTACATAAACAGAAGCGTAATCTTCAAACAAATGAAAAATATGTTTTTTTATGAAAACGCGGATAATCCGCAAAGGGGTTAATGCACTTGCGGATAATCAAGAGTATACTGTACTAATTTAACATTATAGAACTTTAATTGCGAAGTATTTCATCAAATATGATTTCCTGATACAGAGTCTTTCTTTATTATATCCGAGCGTTTTATGGTAGTTTTAAAGTTTTTATATTTTGCTGCTTAAGGAATGCAAAAAAATACATTAATAAATAACTTGAACGTGCCTTATGATCTGAGAAAGATAGACTCACTGGGTATCAAATCTTATTTTAATCATTTTAATCGTATTTCATTTGGTTCTGTTTCATTCAGATCTCTCCACCTATCTATACTTCGTAAGTAGAGTTCTATTAGTTTCAAGTAGAGCCTCATTTTATTTTTCCTTGTTTATTTCTGTTCACAGAAAAAGATCCTCATCATAATATGTCTAGCGGTGTTGATCGTCATTCTAATCATAATTTTGGCAACAGTAATTCCAGGTCTTTAGGATATATCAGTTAATCCCCACAAAAACCAACCTTCTCACCGAGCAGTTTTTTAGAAAATATGTTTCAATAGTCCAATATCGCCAACAGTTGTGCGAGAAGCAAAACAGTGTTAAGTTGCAATGCGATGTATTAAGTCTTAACAAGGAAATATATGCATAAAAGTTTGTTAAGTGATACCAGTCCTGTTTTTCGGTCCCAGTTTCCCCCAGTTTAACATGCAATTTTTACGAAAAAAGGGACCACGAGTTGAAGCTGCCACTTTTTTTAGTTAAATTATTAAAATGAATACTGTTATATATTAATGTTTATTTGGCAACCTACTTATTTGGATACGATTAACTTGCATAAGAACTAAGCAAACATTTGTTAAATACAAAACTCAATACTTGCACAATAAAAGGCCTACGTAATAAGAAGGTTACCATTTAAATTGACATTATGTTAATTTTGTGTTTGTTTTAATTATTATTGTTTGTTACTCCATTTAGCTATTTTCTATGTGTTTAATAAAGTGTAAAGGTTAATAACGGAGGAAAAAGTATGTAGGTTCATTATATTCAATAACTAGAGAAATTGTTATTAACCTGTTACTCCAAAAGTTTATTTGACTTCATCCAGGTTTCAATAAGTGCAGTTTGAATTTGTATTCAAATAGAGACCACCAGTAGCCGCACTTGGCAAATGTGCCAAATGTTCAGATCAGAAAAATCAATGAATAAATTATGGTTTACTCATTCAAATCGAACATTTTGTTTAAAAATTACGAAAACCTGGTGGACTCTTTTTGTAAAACCAAGAAAATAAGTATAGAATAAATAGTAACATTTCTCCAAATTGAATTATTATTAATTCTAGCTGCTGTCCTGTTGATCTAAAGATGAATGAGATAAACATGTGTAATGAGATTAGAACATTAAATAAGTTATTTTAACACCGAATTTGTATACTTGTATCAAGCAATAACTACGAATTGAAAAAAGATACTTATGTAGTCCTAAAAAAGCAAACCTTGACACAAGTAATTTTGCAGAACTAAAAATGCCTAAGCAATAATTTTCTAGCCGAACTTCCATGATACCATGAAATATTTTGAGAGCCAGAAAGTTTGCGGGTTTAATCTTGTATAAATACTGTAAAGCTTATTTAGACATAAGCAAGAGTTGTATATAATTGTATAATTATTTATTAAATTAAATTGTATAAAAAAACAACCGCAATATAGAAATATCAGAACCATTAATAGTTGATATATATTATAAGAAACGTTACAAATAAATTTCTTTTTTGAGTATTTATAAACAAAAAGTAGCTTAACGATTAAAAGATAATAATATATAGCTTTATAGCTTATTTAATGTGATTGTTGTTTTGACTATTTAATTATTTATTATGTGATATTATTCACATCACTTGAGGGATTCAATAATTGAGTGACTTATAATGAATATGAGGTTTTAATATAGTAAGATTTGCTCTTTAGTTCAAAAAAAAATTAAATTACAAGAATAATTACTAATTTATCGATCTAAACTTGTTATAAACATTCTTTACTTAAAAATAGAAATCTTGCTGTGAATGAAACTTCAACATAATTCAAAAACTAAAATTTTAAAGGTATTCGTTACTCTGCTTTCTGTATTATCTATTAAAATTACTGTATTGAAATAGAGTAAGTAATACACAGGAAAATCGTTTCAATCATTATAATGATAATAATATTGTTTACTCTTACAATTACAGTACCGACTGTTTACAAAATCATAATACAGACAGTGGATCAAATTAACCAAAAATACCCAATAATATTAAGTAAAATGCTAAGTACAGTATACTCTCGATTATCTGTGAGTGCATTATCCACAGTCTTTGTTTGAAGATTTCGCTCTTGTTTAAGTTAAAATGCTCCAGTTATACAATACCCGAGAATGCATGAGTAACAACTTCGCAGTATTCTTCCTATCTCCTTAATCTTTTGAAATTTTTTGCTTATAATTTACACGTTATTTTAATTTCTATCAACTTGGTGTCGAGATCGCGTGTGTGTTTAAGTCGGTAATATTAGTTTACAATATATTTAAGTTGATAATAGTAAATTTTTAAACCTTCTTCCACTGAAAATAAACATTTTTTAAAAGCAGTTTTGTGTTGATTTTGTTATTTTACGGATTATTCATGAAATTATCTTATTGCTACTCCATCCGATTCCGCGGAAAATTGAGGGTTTACTGTATGTGCTCTCAATACACCTTTTACGAAACGTTCCTATGAGTCTTGTGTAAAAGACACATATATCTAAGGAGAAAACTAACTACCGAACTGGTGCATTTTAAAATACTTTATAATTTGGTTAAGTTTATTATTGGTTTAGTTGCTTTTCTTGCGGGCCGCAATAATTTTTTGGTAAAACAGCAAAAAAATTGTTAAGCCTATTATTTTAAATTTTGTGCTAGTTTTAGTAGCAAATTGTATATATAAATATATCAATTTCTAGTTAAATAATTTATTTTGTACATAGAGCAGAATTTCCAATAATAGTCGCCTCAAGAAAAGTAAACCTGTTTTTGTATGTAAATCTTTCGCACCTTATTTTATTATTTAATTGTAATTTTGTTTTATATAAATTATTAAATTATATTTTATATTTATTTTTTGCTTTTTTTTGCTTTTACCTTCTCTCGGCTTTTGTTATTCACTTGATAAATGCATACAGATAGAGTTTCTTGACCGATGGTTTATAGATTTTGTGCCAGATATTAACATCTATCTTCTATATTTCATCTGCAGAAGAAGATCATGATCTTAATTTGTCTGACAGTCCTTGGCTTAATTGTTGCCGGTACCATCGGCAGCTATCTTGGATTAACTTAAAGAACAAGGTATGTAATCCTGATCCGAGTGAATTGCCCTCAAATCAATGATTTATATATTTTTCTGACATCTAAATTGACCTTTAATTTGTCTTTGTACCTTTTTTTATAGGCTTTGGCCCACATTATATTAATGGAAAAAAAAATCAGTCAACAGTTATGATCAAACTTCCGTGGCTGTTCATCACATTTTCATTGTTTATTGTTGAACTTAAGTGAGCTTCTGTTATATCTAAGAACTTTTCATAAGAAAAATAATTTATTGTATGAAAAATTTAGCTTGGTAGGCCAGCAGGTTATATAATATATAAATATAGTTAACTTTTAAGTTACAAATAAAGTTTGCTGTAGCAATAATATATAATGAAATGTTTCGTTCAGAAATGTGTGATATATAAGTAATTGTTAATCCTGATTTTAACGTTACTGTAGAATTTTAAAGAGATGCGTGTAACCGCAATTTTTAGTGTACAGTTAATTGAAGAAACGGACTCTTGTAGTTAGTATATGAATAAATCCGAGGCAAACGACAGCTGAAAAGCTGTTTTCCGCCTCGTATTATTTGTGTAAACTAAAACTATTTAAAAACATACAAATCTCTGGAAATAGTAACTAATAACATCTTAATTATTTAGGGTAGTGGGTTTAGAACGAATTAGATTAGTTAGTTCGTTTCTTATAGAAGAGAGATGCACAATCAGTAGCATTTGAGAGGCCTAAACTTTCACTATAAAGAGCAGTACCTTTTTATGTACCTGTGGCACTTGTACGATCTATGAAACAAGAGTTTTGTTTAGAGTAGAAGCGTTAATTTGCTTTAAATTATACGGTACTGTATTATATCAACGGCAAGGCTAGCGATCTATTGTAACAATTCCTGCATTTTAATTCTACCTAGGAACTATTGCAGTTTTGCTTTAACTCACTGCTCAGATATTTACTCATTATTTATGAATAAGGATCTATTCGTTAGTTTAATGTTATTACTTTTATAATACATGAAAAAATGTGCATTATATAAATTAAAAATGAGTAGGAAATGTTCAAATGGTTACACATAGATAAACCACATCTTGAATAATACGCTTGCAAGTTATTACAAACTATATCTGGAGTAGGGTCAAGAACATTAAGTATGTACCTTATAACATTAATGAAAACATACAAATCTGCATTTTATATGTACAAGTTTGATGTTAATTCATTATGTAGAGCAGATGTAGTTTTAATAATTTCAGTACATTTTAGAAATTAGCAAGCCTTCGGAAACACCAATCTAACAACCCGAAACTGCTTCCCAAAATATGCAACTATCGCATTCTAACATTAATATGGTGCTCATTGCTTTTCGTGCTGGACATGAGTTGCTTTAGCGTCATATTAATGGAGAAGCCTGTCACTACCCGGTCTTCCTGCTGTACGCACTTGTACTGTTAAATATGGCATTCCTCAAGTATGAGAGGGACATTTTTAGTTTTTATTCTATATGTTTAACATTCCGTAGGCTTTCAAAGATCTCTAACTGAACATAAGTAAGTCTCGTCGTTATTAAACTATTTATGTAACTAGATAATTTTATACTGGACCTGATAGTGTAGCCTAGTTCCAGTCCAAAAACTAATTGGTACGATTACAAGGAGTATTTTTTGACCAACAAAACAAAATGGAGCAAGGTGCAAATTTTGTCGAAATTTGAGTATTGGTAGATTAGTCACAACGTAATTTAAAAAATGCCAAAAATATTCTTACAGTTAAGTAAAAGTAACTTAGGTTTAAAAATCTTAGAATTTTAATTATAGGTGTTTAACAACCCTATATTAAATAACTTAGTTACCGCTATTTTATTATGGACATGGAAATGAAAATATTGACAATGAAACCTTAGACTTGTGTGCCTGTGATAGGTTGTTGTTAATAAATGAATTATGTATAATGCTAAAAGGAATATGACAAAAAAGTCTACTAATAATTAGATCGCTACAGCAATCAATAATTAGATTTTGTAGCAGCAATATGCTCGTTAGAATATTACTTGTAAGAAACAACTTGTGATATTTTAAAAATAATTTTCAAAAAATACCCTCTTGCAATCGTCGACTACAAACCTTACACGCTAGTTATTGTAGGTAACTAGCGGCACAACTAGCACCAGAATAACAAAGCAGACGCAGTCATCAATTCAAACTTATAAGTGTCAATTGGAAAACAAGTTAAAATATGTAATTATATTTCTTGCATCTTGAATGTTGATGCGAAAAAGTGAGATATTATTGTAGTTAACAAAAGAAAACTTTTTATCTATTAGTATCTTTAAGATGAAATGTTGTAGAACTTAGACTAAATAAGTGTGTTCGCATATGAAAAACTACAAAAAACAAAAAATCTATGTTCACGAGTCGTAATTTCTCTTTGCCTCGGTTATTTCTATGCGCATTGTGCATAAAGGCAATATTCAGTATCGTTGTATCTCTGATGACCATTGGTCCTGATTCGTCTTTCTTCTGATCATTTATGTTTAATGAAAATGCATTCGTCACTTCGATGTAAAATATTCATACTACATAGTTGTACGTTAGAATACAAACTAAAAATTTAAACTTCTTAGTATTAAAATTTAAGCGTAAATAATATTAAAATGTATTTTAATAACTAGCAATAACGACACCATATCATTTGTGTCTTGTCTTATATGAAGTAATATTTTTGAGGAAACTGCAATAATTATTTTAAATGAAGAGTTTAAGTGATTTTGATAGCGTTGTTTATTATGGCCGGTAATAAAACAACGAGAAATATTATTTTATCTAATTCTTTTAATTCAGTGTAAACTAGAGTGGAATATTTTATTTACGTTAACTTTCTGAATCAGTACTAATAGTTCCAGAGATTTTGTTTCCTTGTGATTTCATAAACGTCTTTTGAAAGAGCACAAATTTTCTATTCCTCACTCTACTATACGTTTTAAACGAATTTTAGCAATCTGAAGTTCCGTTAGATAGTGAACAAAGCATTAAATTAAAAAAAAAACAGAATGTACCAAAAACAACATCGCAAATCTTGATACTTGCAGAATGTAATTATTTCGTTCATTACAATGTTTAGTTGGACTGTTTAGTATCAAGGGTTTTCGAAACCCCCACTCGTGAGTTGTGACCTTTAACTAGCTAGTTGCACCTATTGTATGTGTTTGCTCCCATTGTATGTAAAATGATTGTGCACGTTACTAACGCCCCCAGCTCGGAGCCGTCGCAAAGATAAAATCACGTTGCGTTGTCTAAACTTGTAAATACACTATTTGTGAATCCCCTCTTTTAATGTACCCGTTTAGTGCGAGTTTGTACATTAGACAATAAATAAAATACGAATATTGTTTGTAGGTGTATGTAAGTACTTGTTTGCATTTGAATATCGCTAACGACTTCTTTTCTTTCACGTTGCGCCCGCATTGAGCTGAGGACTTGTACCTATTGTATATTAGGGAATTCATTCAAAGTCTATATAATATACATTTGAAATTGGAAGTACAATTATAAATACCTTCCATATATTGATGAGTGTTGTTTTATTTCCTCCTTGTCCTATGCTAATGGAAATGAAGTGAAATAAAAAACTTGTTATGCTATAACATGGTCATATATTTCTGTAATATTTGCTTACATAAGCATACAGAACACCAATTCGAATCAGAAATATTGATACTAAATATGTAAACAACAGATTATCTAAAATATATAAGAAATAAATTACATAAAAGGTATTTATAAAGATATATATCTGTATAAATTTCATCACAATTAAACATCGATATACATATTTTCCATAAAAATGAGATGGATTCTATATTTTGGTTAATGGAAATCTTTTTTTTTTACAAGCCCTAAAGTGAAATGGATCTCATTTCTATAAAACACCATGAAATATGTACCTAGTAAGCTAGCTACAGAATGAACTTTAGAATTGAGATTTTAGTTACGCTGATTTTAGTACACAGACCATGCTGTGGAAAGTCTCAAGGGAATGTAAAATTAATTTTTTTTTAGTACATTTAAGTCTACATTTGGGACATAGTAGTGCTTTCTGCAGTACTATTTGGACAGACTTTGCTATCGTATTTATCGGTAACAATATCAGCATTTTTTATAATCCCAAAGCTGAACTGGCCGTTGTGTCGAATGCGTTCGGGACCCCTTAGAGAAGCTTTTTGAATGAATTTTATGACGATTGAAGGGTCGACTTTTGAGAACTCTAGCCGGCAACCCCAGGCAACCAGAACGAGTGGCTAAAATTAAAAAAAATTATAAAGATAATAATAATAATTTACTGATCATGAAAGAAAATCAATTATTGACGATGAAAGAAAGTCGTTATCGAAGAGAAATTACCCGCTCAGGTCCTAGTAAGTTATATGGCGTTATGATATGTCTCCACAAGCATCCATTTAACAGTTTTCTTAATTTGTCAACTTCGTCAGCATTGGCGCAAGGATGGTACAGCATTACAATAGCCCCATGTTCTACACTGTGCAACCATCTCTGGACTGGCAAAAAACGATATTCTCCATATTTGGGCCAAAGTGGCCTGTGCCCCCCACTGGAATTTTTATTTATGCAAAATCCTATTGATTGGAATGCTCAGACTTGAATACTTACAAAGTTGGAATAATGTGGTTGTAATGTATTGGGCCGTCCATGCAATAGTGTACTGCCTGATAATGGAAGTAAAAATGTTAGAAATATGGCAGTAATGTTTGTGCTTTGTTTGCATTACTCAGTAATTGTTATTATGGCCTATATTCGGTAAACAGGTACTTAAAAATGAACATAATTACAGCAAAACATAACTGTTGCTGCGAACGATTAAAATGTAATATGCTTATTGTTAATACTTACTGAATAATGTTCAGGTATTGTTTCGCAGGTCAATGTGGGCTCAGTGTTTTCATTGGGCAGGTACAACTTCTTGTCGCTGTAGCAGGTGTAATTTACTGGGCTCTCATCCCAATCTACTGTTAAGTTCGTCTGCAAAAATTATATTCAAATTAGAATATGCGACTATTTGTAGGAAATCGTACCAAATCTTCACAAATTATACCACATAATTACTTAATTAGTAATACCCTATCACCATTAATTCAATAAATTATTAATATTTGCTATTTAATATTCAATATTAATATTCAATTCAATAATTAATATTTAATCATTTGACATTTAACACTCAATATACAATATTTAACATTCAATATGCAATATTTAATATTCAATATGCAATATTTAACATTATGCTCAAATGCTCAATGATTTATTCATAATAGTAAAATTATTTTTGTTTTGAAACAATATTACTAATTAATCAACAATTTGAATTAATTTTTAAATTATTTAATAAAGAAAGCTCCTTTCGTCAAAGGAGATGTAGATAGACAATACGAGAATCGGAATTAATTAAAATCAAAAAATCAATTTTTAGTAAATCAACTTTCCTGAAACTAGAGCTTAGTGAAGATTTGGTCCCTTTTCATATGGATTGTCACGTATAATTTAATTATGGATACTGCCACTTACTTTAGCATCATCGCAAAATGATGAAGAAACTCCCATTTTAATGCCATGGTGGTTGTCATGTAACTCTTCCTTTGTGGGACTGCTGGTGGTGATCCTGTTGAGATATGTGGAAACTGGATTGCTGTCTACTGATGTTGCCGGGGAATGAGGAAACCACTTTCCATCCCAAGCTGTAGTTGCTTGGGTTTCCAGGTCTTGGTCTTCTGTCCAATCTAACATATGATGCATAAAAAATTTCGTAAATATAGATATGAAAATTATTAAAGCATTGCTAGAACAACTTCTTGGTAATGCCAGGTTTTTTAGAAGCAAAATGTTTCCTTTTAAAACTTACATTTATTAACATAATACTTTCTGAAGAAAGTAATCTAAGGTACACTTATGTTCAAGAAATAATTTTGTAGATAATCAATATCTTAATGAGTTCGTAATTATTAGGTATTAATGCCGGAGAAAAACACATACAGATATAAAGGATTGACATGAATATATTTTTTTGAAAATGAGTTTTTTTTATAAATTTCAATTCTATAACATAAATCTTATTTTCTCAATAATGGAAAAATCTTTATTGTTTTAAATTTTCAATATGAAACACTAAAAAAAGTTTTGTGTGCATATAACAATCAATTTTAAAATATACGTTTGTAAAGGTATTAGCAAATGTGTGGTAGTTAATTCAAACAATTATGTACATTCTAGACTTGTTTTATATTAATCATTCCACCACTGTTATTTGTACTGGCATCATCAGACCACTGAAATTATTCATTGGTCATCGGAGATAAAAATTTCCAGATAAAATTTATATCGATTGATACATTGGGATTTGAATAGTGTATTTCAGTAAAAAAATCTGCAGTTTATATCCAAAGTTTAAAAAAAAATTGTGATTTAAAGTGCGAAAACAATCTTTATGGAGTAAAAATATTATTATTTCAAGAAAGAGAAGGTGTGACATGATCTCTATGTAGTTGAACTGAAGGACATCAACTACTTCCTCTGTCCCATATTACTGTATAGTTTTCTCTTTGAGACCGCAGATTATGACGAATATGAACATTTACTCAATTTTTTTTCTCTTATGAGTTAAATCAATTATATTTTTGTATAAAACATAATTTAC
>JAWQRP010001888.1:0-17301 GCA_033557875.1 Quadriops clusia | reverse complement strand
TAATACATACTGTTTAATCTTTTTTACAGCCTTTTTCCTAATACTTTCTGTAATCCAAACTTTTCAGTAATCCGAACACCCCCTTGCAGCTATTAGTTCGGACTACCGAGATTACACTGTATATGCAACGGTGGCATATTTTATAATTTAAACTAGTTATTGAATAATATAAATGTCGCACCATAAATCATGATTTAAAATATAATAAAGAGTAAAATAAACCTTTTTCGATTTACTCCCTGCTGTAGAATAGAAATAAGAAACAGGTAGATCGCAAGTAAATATTTAAACTCAAAAACCCTAGCTGGACAAAAAAACAAAAACATGCAGAAGGTAATTTAATACGTATCCACAGGTAGAGCTCGAGTTAAAATAAGCCCCATGCGGGGGATGGCGGGGGCGCGATGCGTACAAAGGTATATACATAGTAAACAGGGGGAGCAATAGCGGTTGAGGTGATGAGCTGCTGTCTGGGAAAAAGACAGCTATGCAAAGAGCGGGATGGGAGATTGGTGTTGTGTCTGGTGCTATCGATCGAAACGCCGAACCGCCGCCGCCTTCCAAAAACCGGGGGCGGCAGACCTACACATGTACTGCTAAAACTGCTGGCTGGCTGCTAAAAGCCAACCCGGTCCGTCTAGACTGGTAGAGTTTGGGGGTGGTTTGTTTTGTTGTTTCGATTTAATGCTCTTAGCCGCCTTGGGAGCAGACCGCCTCAGTTGTACGCTCCACCTGCTCCCTGTCAATTCCTCTAACATACATAGTTGCTTCGAAATAGATGAATGAGACTCCTATTCATAATTGTAGGTATCTGTACGAATCACAAAAGTACGGATTACAAAATTAGCGAATTGCAAAATTAACGAATTGCAAAATTAACGAATTTCAAAATTAACGAATTACAAAATTAACCATTTCCAAAATTAACGAAGTAAAAAATTAAGGAACGGAAAATCGATAGAAAAAATAAGGTGTGAAACGCCGAGCAGGGCTGGCAATTTGGAAAATCAACACCAGAGAAAGTGGATAGAAGAGCATTCGAATTTATCAGGCAGGGAAGTCGAAATAATTGGAGAAGCCTGTCATCCGGAACGACCTTATAAAGTTTGTCATTCGCTCCCCTCGAAATGAAGTTCATTAATAAAGTTAACACGGCAAATAATTAAATTGTGTTTAACTACGGTGGCAACTTTCGAATATTAATTATGTTTGAAAAGTTCGGTCTCATTAATCATGTTTAATTAACGCTGATCAATGGCAGATTTTATTTATTAAAAGTTTTACTACCTAGGCCGTTAAACCCCCCAAGAAGGAAACCCATATCGCATGTAATCCGGCAATTAAGGGCCTAGTACATTAGTATGTACCAGCAGATACATGATTAGGAGAGTATTGGCAGTCGTTATATTCGATGAGACCATTAAAAGCAATTGGCCTATCATGTTGACTAGTTGGTGGCTCTCGCGTTACACAGCTAAACACTCTTCTATTTCCTTCACGTCCCTCAACTCCAGATGCTTTTTCTTGTACGAAAATTTATTACACGAAACGCAGCGCGAAAACAATAGCAATCATATTACAAATATTTCATTATTCTTAACGCAAATCGTGACGAGAATCCCGCTCTGAGAGAGGCAATGCCCTTGCAGCGACGGCGCGAACATTTCAAATACAGTTTAACTATTTCAAACACAAATTAAAAGCGCCCCTTAAGGCCTTTAAATTTTCCTGAAGTGCAATCCCGTGTTACAATCCGCCTGACTATAAATATGGAAGTGAGTGAGCCCTGTCTGGGCCCGTGAGTGAAATATTAAGATTTAATTTCATGGCCATGAGTTACGCAATGACTACAACACTGTGCACCAGTGGCGCAGTCAGTAGGCTTGAAGAGAGACAATACGATGTCAGCTGACTGGAGGTGGCGGCGAATATCGGAAGTGGAGAATATCCGAAGTGGAGAATATCCGAAGTGGCAAATATCCGAAGTAGCAAATATCCGAAGTGGAGAATATTCGAAGTGACAAATGTCCGAAGTAGCAAATATCCGAAGTGGAGAATATCCGAAGTGGAGAATATCCGAAGTGGCAAATATGCGAAGTAGCAAATATCCGAAGTGGAGAATATTCGAAGTGACAAATGTCCGAAGTAGCAAATATCCGAAGTGGAGAATATCCGAAGTGGAGAATATCCGAAGTGGCAAATATCCGAAGTAGCAAATATCCGAAGTGGAGAATATCCGAAGTGACAAATGTCCGAAGTAGCAAATATCCGAAGTGGAGAATATCCGAAGTGGCAAATATCCGAAGTAGCAAATATCCGAAGTGGAGAATATCCGAAGTGACAAATGTCCGAAGTAGCAAATATCCGAAGTGGAGAATATCCGAAGTGACAAATATCCGAAGTAACAAATATCCGAAGTGGAGAATATCAGAAGTGACAAATGTCCGAAGTAGCAAATATCCGAAGTGGAGAATATCCGAAGTGGAGAATATTCGAACTGGCGAATATCCAAGGCGGCCGAGGGTGGGAAGGGGAAAGTGAAATGTACGCGAGACGCACAAAAAACAGCGCCGCCGCCGCCGCGACGCTGCCGCCGTAGCCGCCTCCGGGGAGCGGGATGCAGAGTCTTTAAATTCCGAGTTTCGCGATTCTTTCCGCGCCTGGTTATAAATGGAGAGTTAAAGACAATTTCTGCAGCCATAAGTTTGCGGCAAAGGAGATCCCAAATGCTCCGCCGTTTTTTTCTTTACCGTTTAAAACATGTTAGAAACAATTTTTCAGAAAAGAAAAAAACAGATATCAAACTTCATTTAAAAAAAAATTAATTAGAATTGGAAAATTTATTACCTAGTCTGATAGCTTTTACTCTTCAATGTATACATACATGCTATATTGCTATAGCAATACATGAATGTGCAAAACAATTTCCACGAATACATATGTAAGTAATTACACACTATTAATTTTAGGAGTTGTACACAAGTAGTATTTACCTACATATGTAAAATCGCTGAACCCATAGATATGTGTAATTGTATATAATTACTGATTTATTTAATTAATAAGTTACAATTAAATATATTGTTCATACAAACACGCAGATAAGTTAATAGGCACACGTTTACCGCATTTTGCACGGGTATTTGCTAACTTTGGAATATTATTTTTACATTTTTTAAATAATTTAACTTAGAAATGTTCGAATGTAGGTAATAAGTTTAGTTACTGATATATCAAATATGAATTCCTATAAGATGCATATATATAGTAAGAGTAGTAAATAGAAGATCGAGTGAGTTCATTAGTTTGAATATTGCAATCTTCCTCATAAGGAGACAATATAATTAGAAAATATGTTATTAACATACAATTTTTTTTTGTAGGTAAATATACGTTGGTGCGGTACAGAATTTTATTTTATGTATAAATTATTATAGTTTCAATCTGCAGTAGGTATTATTTCCATTGTTAATAATAATCTTCGTCCATCTTCCTAACAAACTTTCTAGTCCTTTTTTTGTAGAATGATGGTAATTGTTCTAGTAAAATATTCCTTTAAAACGGTTTTATTAGCTTGGGAAACACAGCTGTGCGTGTTTACACATTCTTAGTTCACCTACAAATACGTACAAGTTCATTTAAAACAAAGGAAAAACATGTATATTTTGGGAAACATGTACGATTAACCAAACAGATTTTTTAGGTTATGAACATATCAATTTCTTTAGTTATCTCACTCCAGTTTGCTGTATTAAAAGCGAGCGCCGAAGGCGCGAGCGAAGCGAGCAATACAGATGCTCCAATAATTAATTATACGAAATATTTATTTTATTATTTTTATTTCATAGTTTTTGGGAATTTTTGAGTAATTTATTAGTATGTTTTTTTGGTATAATAATAAATTAAATTTGTTTCAATTTACAATTTAATAATAATTATTAGTACTAGATAAATGTTTAAAATAATTTTAATTTAAAATAATTTCGTAATAAAAAGTTTCTTTAGTTATCTCACTCCAGTTTACTGTATTAAAAGCGAGCGCCGAAGGTGCGAGCGCTTGCGAGCGAAACGAGCAAGACAGATGTCTCGATAATCAATTGTACAAAATATATAAAAATTTATAATTCCCCTTTGTTACAACAACGAAGCAGATCCGTTCTAATGCGGGGTTTCGATCAAAACAGAACCCCCACTATAGCGAATCAGTACCTACTAATTAAATCCGTAATAACCGAGGTATGCCTGTACCTCTCCGAAGAAGTACCCTCCATTATTAGGACTTAATTTTTCCATTACGAATTGACACTGCAAGTGCCCGTCCTTTGTACATGTGAGCAGGCTAGAATTTAGGTCGTAGCCTTCAACGGTGAAGGTTCAAAGGTCACGGCGCGGCGCTACAAGGAGGGAGTGTGAGTGAGTCTGGCATTAGAGCGAGTCTGGCGTTAGAGAGAGGACAGCATCTCTGCTTTTCTAGCATTAAAGAGAGAGTGCCACATAACGTTCTGTGGGCAATGACGAAAAGCAGAATGAACTGGTGGGAGGTAGTAGAGGAGAACGTGAAGGGGAGCCAAACGCGAAGGGGAGCTAAACGCGAAGGGGAGCAAAACGTGACGCTGAAGGGGAGCCAGAGACGCCGGAATGGGGCACAATGGAATAGTCATGCAGCTGCGCCTGTCACTCGATTCTGAGGGTTATAACGTAGCCATTGTGCTCCGGGCTTCACTGAAGTAATAGGCAAACGTAAGGTAGAAATTTAATGTAAACAGGGGGTAGAGACATGATTCTCCGATATGACCCTCTCGTATGACTAGTATAGAATTTTATGCAATAACTATGGATGCAAAAACTGTGAAAACAAAGGCAATGGAAATAAATGTATTATAAATAAATGGATTAGAAGCAAATGAAAGTTATTAAAGCAATAGTAGTGGAAACAAAAGCAGAGAACGAGGGAAAGCCCAAAAAGAAAAACAGACAGTAGAAACAAAAACAGTCCCTACATACAGCAGATTTAGAATTAATTAATTGGTAGAAGGACTAGATATAGAAGGAGTTCATTTAGAAGGACTAGATATAAGAGCAGTAGATTTAAAAGAACTAGATATAGAAGGATTAGATTTAAAAGAACTAGATATAGAAGGATTAGATTTAAAAGAACTAGATATAGAATGAGTAGATTTAAATGCACATTCAGAGAAAGTAGAAATAATAGATGCAACAGTGGCGGAGGACACAATAGAGAAGGTATTATCCCCGACTAAACAGTGGCGTAGATAGTAAACCCCTCACAGGCAGAGGAGTGGCGGAGAAGGGATGAAACTTCCATGGAGGGGGCGATCGATCGTGCCGCCCCCTGAGCGGAGGGAGCAGGACTAAAGCTCGTCCTTTGTGAATGGAGTTTATGGAGTGAAACGGCCACGGCTCCGCGAGGAAGGAGGAGGATCAAATTGGCGGTGGAGCCACGCACTGGATCTATAAAAGGACAGGACATGGGAAAGAAAGAAGTAAACACAACTGATGCGCGGTGGAGCTACCCCTTCTCGTTTAGTTCTATTTTTGGACGCCAGAGGGTTCGCTGGCATAAATTTAGACGCAAACAAGCCCGAATGAGTGAGTTACTACTAAATTGCTTATTGCAATTGATTGCTTATTAACACACCGAAGGAAGACTAATCTTGACCTAAGAATAAACGCATTGGTTGGTAAGAGTGTCGTTGTTTCATATATGAGCGAGAATAAATTTATTTATTTGAATACCAAAATATTCTGTAGTTTAGTCTAAACTAAACTGTTTAGATTAGCATTCCCTGAGTGCAGGTCTCCTCTGTGAAAGCAAAAAAAGCACGTCAATAATCTTTAATGATTTTGTCAACTTCTGAAATAAGAACCTATATAACGAACGACTCGACAAGTCATCAACCGTAGGCAATCCTCGGACAATACAAATAATAACCAGCAACCGGGCAGCCAGGACTACCTCAAGCAAATTGGATCCTGTGTAATCCGCTATTACTCACCAGAGGCCTCTTTGTCCGGGTTAATCAATCACACCATCAATAAGAAGGCGGACGGCCATTAATTTATCCAAGAAAATCCCGGCTCACAGGGCTACTAACTCTAAAAGAAGCGACTTTCTATTGCAGTGTTTTGCTCCCAAAGCCATAAACAAGACATGCTGTTGGTGATGTCGGATCTGGATTGTTTGCCCGGAAAAAGCCGTTGGGGACCGCACTACTGCGCTGTGATTGATTATCGGGGAGCTTTATTGGCGTTCTTTTGCTATTGGCACTTTGTTATACGTTGACACTTTCTTAAACATTAACTTTCTATTAACCATCGTCATTCTATTAACTATCGTCATTCTATTAACAATCGTCATTCTATTAACCATCGTCATTCTATTAACCATCGTCATTCTATTAGCATATTATGACCAGTTATCGTTACCCTAAACTACAGAGACCTAAACTGTGGTTGCTATATTATTACAATAAACAGAATGCTACTATGACGTCACACTATTGACACAACTATTGAAACGTCAACCTATTGACACATACCACTGTTAACAGTGACATTACTATAGACATGTCAACCTATTGATACTTTAGGTTATGTAACTGTCAAATAAAACTTTTTTGTATGAGACAGACAGTATTGTAAAGAATGTTTTTGCTTTTGGGGCCCACTAACAGCATGATCGTTCGGGGCCATCCTCGGTTCCCAGTCGCTATTCAGAGAGAGGTTGTTACACGCCATTAAGTGCAATAATTGCAACATTCGCCGGCCGCTTGTGATCTACTTTTTATTTTTAACTCGCAGCACAGACAGACAAACGTCTGCTGCGACCTTGCATGCAATTCATCCGCCGTCGCATGGAATGTCCCCTTTCTGCCTTTGCGCTTCGTCGAGAGCCACTAGAGGTCGCGAAATGTAAGGTCAGCGGCTGACTTGAAAGAGCTTCCAAGACGAACCATTTGTGCAATTATGTTTCGCATTGTATTATTAATATGACCATTTTACAAGTACTTTGTTGTGTAGCAGTTTGTCGAGCTCGACCATAACCTACGCTGTAGACTTTCTATTAAGTGTCGCGAATAGAGCCCTTCGAGAATGGATTATAGTAGCCTATATCATACTATGCTTATATCTAAGGACTTTCTTATATCCAAAGTCTTACTTATATCCAAGGACTTTATTATATCCAAAGTCTTGCTTATATCCAAGGACTTTCTTATATCCAAAGTCTTGCTTATATCCTATGACCAGACTGCTATGACATTTTATACTCACTGCTACCATGATCTAAGGCAGTCATTTGTTTAATAAAGCTAAATGTCAAATGACAGATCATGTGTCAACAGTATTTTTGTTTTACTCTTTCTTATTACCCATATAAGACACAAGTCTTGAGAATAAATGATAATTGTCAGAAAAAAACTAATGAGATGGTTACCGCCAGAAAATGGAAAGAAAGGAAGACGATGGAAATCGTGGATTGGGGACATAAGAAGATTAATGAGCGAAAGAGGTCTCTCTGCTAAGACTGCAATAAGAAGGTGATATGAAGGTAACGAAAACTGATAGTTTTATATCAAACACAAAATAATCTGTGCAAATAAGAGACTTCTTTTGCGACAAAGATTGATAAATCTGAATGAACCAATCTCGCTACTTTAAACTTAATCACATATCTCTTGTCGTCTGCTCATAAAACACATGCAACACAACTAGGCGGCAACATTCGCAGTGACATTGCACATACATCCAGAGGATGACATAAGCCTTAACATTGACTCATTCATTGCCATTCTGAATTGCACGGTAGTTAGAAAATTGATCCAATTCCAACTACATACATACTTACAATAGACCGTGTGCTTGTATACTTTAATATAGGTATAGGTCTATAGACAAGGTTTTGAATTTCCCGTTTAGATAATACATTGGCCTATGATGAATAATATGTTTAGGTACGCGCAAAATTATCAAAAATCTAAACGAATTTAAAAAATACAGAATAATGCAGTATATTTTCCGACTTGCGTCGCCGACCATCGCGCAATGCTTCCCCCGAGCGAAACAAAAGTCACCCCTTCAAACAGGAGCGAATAATAAGGATGACATTAAAGAGGACAAAGCCGTAACAAGTTTAGCACAAATCCCATTTACTAGATCGGGTTAAGGGTAGTATAATAAGGAAAATAACTAACCCGTATGCAGCGGAGCGTTCAGAAGCACTATTATTAGCGAAACCCCTTCGTTTTGAGTCTCGATGTTTGTGCGGCCTGCACGGTACACTTCATTTTTGTGTTACACACAAAGGATTGCACTACAACCCCTACGCAATGCGCATTCATGGACAAGATCTTTTCCCATACGTTCTGCGGTACACTGGAAAAGCATCGGGCATTGCATTTTTTGATAAATTTTCTTTAGTTTAGATTTTGGAAAAAAGTTAAAGCGTTTTCTAGCTCGTTAGTATTGCCATTGATTATAATGTATAATCAATGGCATTGCTTACTTCTTTTAATTACCAAATAAATTCAATAAAGGATTTAAAAGCCTTATCAGAATAAGTAAAATAATCAATTTATCCCAAGCGGGTGTAATACGTACTTTCCATACCTACCTACTTTTTACCTAAAACTAATCTGTAATACCAAACATTACTCCCTAGGCAGTTATTATTTCCCCCTTCATAATGGCACCATTTACCATAAAAATCCATAAGCGGCAAAATTAGTAATCTACTTTATTACCTTGGGAGTTTTGACACTACTCCCGCTCGACTGTGCTGCCAATTTCTTTAAAAAACTGCATAAGGTGGTCAAATTAAGAACTAACGTCAGTCGCCTAGATACAATACTTTAGTTACCAAAATAAAAATACATAACCTTTACTTTCAAACATGACGTTTCGTTTAGACAATTATTATTACATCTTTTACAAAATAATCATAGACAAAGGAATATAGTATCTATATTCCTTTGTCTATGAAATAATTATTAACGCACGTCTGGGGCATAACCAAATTACAATACATTGTCTAACTCCCTTGGTATATAAATATCTATTCTGTGTCTAGGTAATAATCTTTTCAATAATAATCTTTTCTTTCCTTGTTCCAGATTGCGATACAATGCCGCGAATAATCGAGTCGAAGGGATAACAACGCTGACTTGGAACCCAACAATTCTTCGGAAGTCGCAGAAACCTAACAGCAAAACGTTCGAGCTCTGCAGCAGGCCCTCCAGGTCGCCCGGTTCCGAAGGGGAGGCCGCTCGACCCCGCTCGCCCCTATGTAGCTCGTTCTTGGAGAAAACCAACCACAAGAAGAAATGGACCTCAAGCACGATCTGATGTACGGCAGCAGCGGTTCCGTGGTGCGGGACGACGTGATGCTCGTGAAGACCGAGCCCCGTATCCCGTCCCCCTGCGTCCAAGGGGGCGCAGGAATGCCCATCAACAACAACCTCCTCACCACCACCAATCTGGTGGTGACCAACAACAGCGTCTTGCAGCACTCCCAAACCAACGGCTTGGTGGTGACCACCGTGCCAGCGGGGATGCTCCACGGCAACTCCGGCGTCTTGACGAACGGCCTCCAAGGGCAAGGGGTGGCCGTGACGGTGGCGCCCCTGCACCAAGCCGGAGCGAACAATGGCACGAACGGACTTAACGGGTCGGTAGCTTTCAGTTCGGGTCTTCTGCAAAGTGCTATCGGTGCGGGGAACGTGACCACCAACAATGCCATCGTCGGAAGCGGGAACGGCGGCAAGAGGCCGCGACCGGACGATTGGCTGAGCTCCCCAAACCCAGGGGGTGGCAACCCTTCTGCTGTTAACGTGAGTGTCACCAGTGCCCCCCCACTTACCCCGTCTCCTGGGCCGCCGTCGCATCCTTACACCGTCATCAGCAATGGATACTCCTCGCCCATGTCTTCGGGGAGCTACGACCCTTACAGTCCTAACGGAAAAATAGGTAAGTCCTTGCAAAATTCAACAGAATTCAAGATCAAATTGATCTTAGACAGTAAGTAGTTAAAAGTCGTTACCTCCTCATAACAATTTACACGGCATACAGACATATCTCGGCTATTACTATATTGCTTTGTCTATGCTATTACGGATTTAATTAGTACTGACACAGATAACAGATAGTTCGCTCAATAACATTCAGATGTGGTACTGATTCGCTATAGTGCGGTTTCTGTTTTAGTCGACGATTAGGACGGCTCTGCTTCGCTATAGTGCGGAGAATGCAATACCGAAACTTCGAGATTTCCCCAATTTATTTAATTGATAATAAATAATTTTATTCTATTTTATTATATTATAGTACAATGCATGTACCGAATTCTACATAGATCAGTGCTTTGTTACATTATAATGAGTGGAAAAAAGAAACGGTATTGGTGCTATTAGAGGATGAACTTCACATTATTCGCAAACACGAAGACGGTGCAAATTTTGCAATCATTCCTAGGTATAAAATTCATTACTGAGGGCGGCATGCCGGAAGCACATTTACCCTCTGGGCAAGATTAAAGGTAGGTTCACAATCTAATGTACCTGGTGTATAGCTCAGGTACATTACATTGTGAACCTACCTTTAACCTTGCCCAGAGGGTAAATGTGCTCTCGGAATACCAAGCTGAGTCATTTATTAGTCAAATTGTAGAAGACCTTAGAGAATATAAAGAATTAATACGAACCACTGTTGTAACAAATATGTATTTTAAATTTTTATTATTATACCAAAAAAAGACACTAATAAATTACTCAAAAAATCGAAAAACTATGAAATAAAAGTAATAAAATAAAATAAATATTTTATATAATTAACTTTTAACTTTAACTTTTAATACAGTAAACTGGAGTGAGATAATTAAAGAAACTTTTTATTACGAAATTATTTTAAATTAACAGTATTTTAAATTAACATTATAATGTTATAATAATGTACAAATTGGCAAACTTTACTAAAAAGTATAAGTGCACTTACATATGGTAGATATGGAACATTTTATGTGTTAACATTTTTATTACACATGTTAAAATTCTTTAAAAACTTTTATTGGTGAACATTTCCCAAACCTTGTTTTAAAACAATCTGCGTAAAATGCAATTATTTTGTACTTTCTATTAAAGTTACCAGAAGAAACCAGAAAAACAATCGAATAAAAGAAAAACAAATAAAATATAAAAATAAAAATTTTAACGCATTTTATTAACAAGAAACCCCAGTATTGCCAAGAAAATAAATAATTGATATTTTCTATGTGCCAAATCTATGGGTATATTGCGTTAATTGTATGTTAACATAAACAAAATATCAAAATTAAAGTTTGCTCAAAAGGAGCCGTAGAAGTTGGTTACCTAAAAGAAAATAAACTCTCTCATGTTCATTTGCTTTGTGAATTGAGTAAAGAACTTGCGGGCTGACGAAATTACAACGTAGCATACTTACTTAGTAAATATTAAAGAAATAATTTTCCTTTAGCTAAACAAAACCGGAGAAGATGCTGTTTCCATTTATTTGAATACCACTTATTTGAATTTCATTATTTAATAATATTACAAAATTAATAATATTACATAATTAATAATATTACAAAATTGATAATATTACAAAATTAATAATATTACAAAATTAAAAACATTATAAAAGTAATTTTTAAATGTATAACCAATTTTGTACCTTTATTACATTAATAACAGTCATGAAACAATAGAATACCAATCAGGTGCCAACAGAACATTTTTAACGCTTTATCACTTTAACTTTATTTAATTTTATTTGTTTATCTCTTTGTTTTCGACTCCTACCCACAGATAGACGCAGACAAAATAGTCAATAGCAATTTCACAACTCAAAGGCGATACTTATGTTTATAAGATTTGTTTTTAAATATGTAAACAAGATTAAGATATTAGGCCTTATCTGATCGTGGAGTGCAATCACCTATAGCAAACAAAATTTAAATAGTTTTATCACTATTGGGCAAGAGCTTGGGGCGCTCCTAGCGTTTGGGAAACATGTTCCAAACTTTGAAACAAAAATAGCGTAAAGGTCGAGAGATGAAGAGTTTATCTGCTGTTCCACAACTTTGTTACGTAATTTTGGATATGTACAATTAAGTTAATTGGTGTTGTGGTATTATCTTGCATTTGATGGTAGTACACAAAAATCATGTCCAATTGAATTTACTAATACAATTTTGATCCTTGCTTATTACAGATTATTATTCTTGCTTTAAATAATTGCAGTTTGCAACATTCAGTTATTCTTATGTCTCCTTATTTTTTTCGTTTTTCGCCTTTTTTTATCTCGCAGTATTTCACCTCCGTCTCGCCGATAAATTATTCTGATCGATATTGTATGCAGGATCGGGCGGTTTCAAATGCAACTTGTTTTTGGGCGCCCCAACCGTGAAAAATTGGCAATGTAAACTATGCCTTTGAACCTATACTTATTTATAAGATCCAGTTTTGAGACTGCATTATAAATCCGGCGAAAATAGCCAGTAATTCAAAGACTGGCCACGGTCCAAGATTTATTAATACTTAGCGTTGTAGAAAGTCCTCCCTGCCGCTCCTGTTGTTGTGAAAAGAGCATGGGTGGGCAAGGCGGTCAACAGCAATCAAGTTGGCGTTGTGGCGGAACGTTAATAGGAGTCTGAGCTGTTAGTCTGGACTTCCAAAGGAAAAAATCCACTTTATGGGTTTTAAAAGAGGGCGTTCTAAATATGTAATATCACAGAATAAAGTAATATGAGTGATTGGTAATATCAAAAGATCGGCTTTGAGTTCCCCTGAATATCCAGTTTATTCTACTCATTTAAAAAAATATATTTTCGCTTTTATAAGCATTTTTAACTTGACTTTTTCCAAACATTTTTATTTCATTTATCCTTTTGCAATCAATTTCGTTTCGCGCGGTCCCAAGGAATTGGGCCAACATTCCGTATTGAATTGTCAACAAAGGAGGTATTAAATAAAATTTACGGCTCTGTTCTTAAAAGTGAAGGAATAAATCCCTTTGATCGGATTATTAATTTTCAGTTTATTGCGCATTTGAAATGGAGATATTGGCGCGGCTGTACTCGCTTGTAAATTCGGATTTTTTTGCAATTTCTGATTTTTTTGAAAAGTTAGTGTTACCTTCTATATTCTAAAGTTAGTTTTAGCGCTAACTAAGCATCTATACTTTCTAGATAATGTACGTTGAAAATAGTGTTCAAAAGCGAATTCATCCTGAACTCTTTGGAGGCTAAAGTCTGGCCTGTCCAAATATAACCCCTCATTTATATAAGCGTAGGACATGTATCGGTTTGAGTTTTGCGTGTTAGCTACTTTAACTGACGACAGTCGAGGAGGAATGGGACGTCTATTAATTGTCAACATGGAACAAGTTACGTTTAACACTTTTCCTCGTCGTGTTTGTTTTTTTTCATCGAGATTTCGGGAAGTGGTTTCTGTTTGACAAATTCTAAAATCCCTTGTTTCAATTTGTTTTTGTCATATACGATCTTAGTTTGCCTCTTAGTTTTATTATGCTAATTAGTAATGGTACAGTGTTGATAACGCTGTACAGTGTTGATAACACTGTACAGTATTGATAACACTATATGATTCGAACGACATCTTCTACAAACATTGCTATTCCATCAACAACTTCGCTTTCCACCGCCCTTCACCCTTTCCAGCTGTAAAGCCAACAGTAAACAAGGCGAAGGCAATACCAGTTGAGTAATTGAATTCGTACAAGCGATAAA
The DNA here is from genome assembly GCA_033557875.1 of Quadriops clusia. Taxonomy (NCBI): domain Eukaryota; kingdom Metazoa; phylum Arthropoda; class Insecta; order Coleoptera; family Hydrophilidae; genus Quadriops; species Quadriops clusia. Next base: position 3,521 of record JAWQRP010001888.1, on the reverse strand, counting down.
AGAACGATTTGTGTTTCTCTTTACGCGAGCGTAAAAGCTTTACGTGTCATTCCTGGGGGCCAGAGGGCGTACGGCGAATTTTCGGGGTAATACTTTATACGTGTATAAAAGTCTGGGTTCTGATACAAAATAAAAAAAAACCGAAAAAAATTCTATCTGAGCTGAACATTATTTAAAAATATAACTAACCTGACCTAACCTAAAGTAAGGTACTCTAATCTAACCTGACCTAACCTAATCAGTCATGTTACATACATCTGTGCTTGTTAATATTATACCTATATATTAATAAAATATTTATTCATTTCTTGGCATAAATGTAAACTGTCTACGTTCGCTAAAGGTAAATATTAGTTCTGAGCTAAATTGGCTCGTTCATATGCCCAGGAACGAAATAACGAACCATTCATTGTCTTTTCGAAAATTCTTGTTGATAATAGGGTGACATCTTACTTAAAGGGATGAAGGTATAAAAAGGACCACAATTTTTTTACGGAAAGACTGTGGGATTGTCGTACATAATTGGGTCACAGCATATATTATACGTGGTCACAGGGGCCAATCCAAGGCCGCCGGAAATCCTCAGAGCTCTCTTCATTGGAGCTCTCTTCATTGGAGCTCTCTTCATTGGAGCTCTCTTCATCGGAGCTCACTTCATTGAAACTCACTTCATTGAAGCTTACCTCATTGAAGGTGAATCAGTTTTAAAGTAAGGCGAAGAAATTCAAGAATAAAGCTGTTTCCTGTTATGGCGTCTTTAACAAGCCGCTATTTCGGAAATGCACTAGAATTGCAGGAAGCTGCATCTGCGCCGCATCCTGTGTAAAACATTCAGATTATTCTATTATTGCGGTTCTTATCTTTAAAAGCGTTAATAAAACATTGATGGGCATAGTTCGGTTTAAATTTGCATATTTTCACAGTGTCTTATAAGTAGGTATACCTGTTTCTATAATCCTGGCTATACCTACTTATACATATATGTAAGACAAAGTTATAGAAAATTTGACATAAATATTACGAACGACATAAAAGAATACAAAGTGAAAACTTATTCTCATTGTTGTAGCGAAAGAGCTCGCACGAAACGACCCATTAAGCCAATAAACAAGGCAGTGCAAAATTGTAAATCAATCTGGAAACCCCCTAATTTTAGATCAAACTTCAGTTTTCCGCTTCTTGCACAGGAAACAAGGATTCTGGGCCAAAAATAACATCCTGCCTGCAAAGCATAACTTTGTTGGATTTGTAATTTGTAACAAGAGTATTCCACAAAGTGGCGAGCCTTTCAAATGGATGTTTTTCCTTAAAATGTATGTACTTAGAATGTTATCAAGTTATATCTATATAATATAATAAACTCAGGGTATCTATTAATTCAGAAAAACGCGTCGTGAATGTTATAAGTGTAGCTATAGTTATTCTCCTCTATATTACACGAGCAAAGAGAGTTTGTAAAGGAGAAGAAGAGTAAATGACCCACATGTAATGACGAACGTTCTTTTTAAGAAAAATGCTCCTCCAAGAAAACTGGTCCGAAATACAGCTCGGAGGAAAAATGCCATTCCGAAGATAAATGCCCCTTCAGGAAAAATGCATTTTATCTGAGTCAAAACGGGCGCGCTAACGAGCGGGAACGTCTCGTTCCTAATGAGACGAAGAAGAACCGAGTGACAGTTACACGAGCAGGGCGCAGCAAAGCGACAAGAGTACAACAAACAACCTCTGGGAAAAATAACATGGGCAGAAATAAATGAAAGTTGCTCGGAATCGGCGCTGCCTTGCGAAAAATGCAAAATGCGAGGTAAAAATAAACCGAGAAGGAATGCAACGGACTTGCGAAAACAAACCGATTCCACTCCTGGTGCTTCTTTTTCGGGAGTTTTTAACGCCCAAGCGTACGCGTATTGCGTCTTACGTTTTTATTGCCCAAAGTTACACAAAGTCGAAGAATTATCTCCTGGCGTTTGACCTTGTGGGCGACCTACTTACTGTCAAGTTAAAACTCGAGTTTTACCAGCTGTAACTCGAGGGAATCTCGAGGCTAATTGTTGAAAAGTACATACATACATAATTACATTGGCCAGACTGTGCGTTGAGCATATCTCGTTAGGTACACCCGTTCGCATATTAAATGAAACATGACAGTACATTCTAAACTCAAACATGGAGTATGGCCAAGCTTGAGTATGGTCTAGCTTGAGTATGGTCAGGCTTGAGTATGGTCAAGCTTGAGTATGGTCAGGCATGAGTATGGTCAAGCTTGAGTATGGTACCAGATTCTTTCGATGAAAGTTATGTCACAGATATCTGAGGTCATATTTATTTCATTTGGTTGTATTTACTTCATTTGGTTATACATATTTATTTAATTTACCTAGTTATATATATATTATATTTATTTTAAGGTGAAGATGTAATTTAAAAATATGAGTTTAAAGTTTCATTTGTAAGCCATTATCCATTGATATCGAGCAAATAATACGTATTTTTCCAGAAAAACGTTTGTGAGAATCGTCCGGTATTTAGCAATAATAACGGGTGATACATGGATCTGGTCGTGAGTAGAGCCAAGGTCAGAGGAGATGATAAATAAAGCAATGTTTTGCCGCCTCGACGCGATGCCAAAAACCCAACAAGTAAACACACATATCGGTTCACAAAACGCCTCTTCCGTCCTCTTCCGGCGCACGGGGGCCCCATCTACCCGTCTCTCTCCCTAGACTCGTATCCGACGGACCAGCCTTGAACTTGGAAGTTTATCAACCGCTCTTTGCGTCTCTGTCCCTCGCGAAAAGCTCCTAATCTGTAATCACTCCGTTTAAATTTATTTTAAACCTACACCTAAACAGCTGCGCGTATGAGTCCTCCATCACGTATATGTGAGTATTCGGGGAACTTGCCATAGATCTCTAGCATGTACACATATTTGCCACATTTTCCTCTGTATGGGTGCACCTCTGACGCAAAGCTTAAAAAATCTGACAGGTCTATTTTTAGAGAGGGGCCCCAAAATAACTACTCAACTATAGTTTACGACCGATCATTTCTATTATCGTAAATATTGCAAACGCGAAACTGGATTGTTTATGGACGCCGATGGAAAAGTTTGTGCATACATTTGTATGCGTGTATATATTTGTATGCAAATGGCAGAGGAAGAAAGTTAGGAGCTGCAGAATTGCACCAACCAATAGTTGTGCAACTGCAACAACATCTGCTCAAAATGTTATATCACTGCTGGGTTATGATCTTTGCATGTATTATTAACTATAGTTCATATTAACTATAGTTAATATTAACTATACATAATATTAACTATAGTTAATATTAACTTTAGTTAATATTAATTATCAATAAACATAATTGCCGTCGGTAATTTTCCCATTTTAACGAATATGATTTCTATGGTGAGTGTGTATCGATGGTTGCGCCACTATGAAAAAATCGCATTTTAAAGAACATCAATGAGTTTTGTAAGGGAGAATTTAACTACTTGCACCAACAAATTAAAAAGCAAC
>JAWQRP010001887.1:0-17303 GCA_033557875.1 Quadriops clusia | reverse complement strand
TTTTCCTGCTGTCTTTCATTAAGTTCATGTGGAACCCATTTTCCCATCTTCAGGATCTTTCCTATGGCTCTCAAACGTAGAGAGATAACTTCTCGTGTTAAATGTAATCGATCCACGAGCGGTTGTCGCGTTTCAGCATCATCTTCATCCAACAACGGCGTTTTCAAACTGTCTCGATAGTCTCCCACGTTATTCATTTATTAAGTCAAAATTGCCACTTTTGAATCTCTTAAACCACTCAAAATACTGTGATTTGTCATGAGCATGCTCACTGTAAGCTTCGACAACCATTCGATGTGATTCTACAGGCGTTTTTTTCAAATTCAGTGCTGTCCGCAAATCATAATTGTTAGGCACAAAATTGTACATGTTCAAGGATATGTATAAATATGTGAAACTTATTATTATTATGAGCTAATAGTGTTTATAAATCTAAATAGAAGGAAAATGCGCTAATGCCGTAGTTTGACAGTCACTAAATTGACAGGTAGAGCCTTCTAAGAGCAAATTCCGGTTTCATATTTACAGACCTGGCATACATCCAATACAATGTTTGATTGCTGTTCATGTTAACTGAATTTATACTTGCAGGATTTTAGGTTTTCACAGTTATTGTGTATACAATACTATTGTGAAACATAATATTTTTCAGAATTTACAATGCAAAATAGGAGCACCAGGAAGAATAAATGAATATAATGAGCACTTGTAATTATTCAAGTTTAATTGTATATTTTTATTTAGTAAAAAAAGTTTAATCTCACAAATGTTTCTATTGATACGTATAAAAACATTTATACAAAAACTATTATTACTACTACATTAGAAATAATATGTACAACTTAAATTATAGAAATAACAACCATTTCAATATAATTAAATAGTCTTCTTTTGGGATTGCCTTATGAGCAGATTATCCTCTGACATCAAGATACTATAAAAAATGAACAATTAATATATTACTACATAAATATAAGATAAATTATACTTACACATTAGCATTGCCAACCATTCCTGGCATCGAAATAGGGGTCAACTTCACTTCCTCAGGGACTTTTACAGTCAATGTAGATCTAGGACCTGTCTTCCAAGTGTTACTAAGCTCATCAATTACTGCAGCTTCGATGGCCACTAAATATTGTCCTCCCCTGGGGAAAGCAAGCAAAAACTGGGCCATAAAGAAATCCTTATGCGGAGTAACAGTCTGAGTTAAAACAGAACTAGCCTCACTATTTTTTGAATCAACCTCTTTGTTCTTATTATTTGATTGTAATTGCCATGTTACTGTAACAATAACACCTTCTACCCTTCTAAATAGTCCAGGTTTTTGCCCATGTTGTATAACACCTTCAACTTTGACGGCCAATTGTGAACCGGATTGTACACTTATAAATTCTCCTAAAACCCTTGGCTGCGGAGAGATTGCCAATTTGACACTAGTCGATTGTAAAACTTGAAAGAAAAACCTTGGAAAACTCAAAGATGCATTGGCAAGAATTTCTACAACTGTTTTGAGCAATTCTACATGCTTGTGTGTTATTGTCTGATGCGTCATCTCTTGGTTTACGGCTTGAGCAATATTACTAGCATTTTGGCAAGCTTGAACTAATTGCCTACATTCCAACCTCGTATGTTGTGTAGAAAAATCCAGAGGCTCCTCTCTAACCTGTGGATTGTTCATGCAAATGCTCTCGACACATTGCTCAACCAAAACACACATTTGCTGCAAAATCTGTATGTTTTCCAAAGTGGCTGGATCGGCATCAAAAGCAGTTTGATATAGCTTCCAATATAAATCGCTACAGTTATTAAACTCTTTAACGCACTTTCTCATTTGATTAGTAATGTAGCCGTGCCTTTGGTATTCGTCCCTTGTGCTTTGAACTATAGTCGAGGCAATTGCTGGAGGTGGAACGATGCAAAGAATATTGCAAGTGTGGATTAACTGCAAAAGATTCTGAAGGAACTCTGTGCGAATTCGCATGTATTCAGCTTGAAATTGTAGATTATGAGATGGGGTACTTGCTGCTTTTAATGCGGCTAGCGCTTTGTTGTAATGAACAATTGCAGAGTCAAGTCTGAAAAATAAAGCATTAACTATCAATCGTAGTAAAATATTAATAAAACAAGAAAAACCTTTGATTTGTAAAAGTTTGTATTAACGAAATAAAAAAAATGTAAATACCTGTCTATCAAATTTGAATTTTGTTGATCTCCATCATTAATGAGCTGTGACTCTCCCTCACACATCTCTTTTAAACAAACCAGCCAAAAATGCAAATGTTCCGAACTGACCTGTTCTGTTAAATTATTAAAAATATGTAAAGCTTGTTTATGGTGACCATAACGGACAGCAGCTCTTGCAATTCTATAATTGGCCCATAAATTATTTGAAGCAGTAACTCTCTTAATTTCTTCTTCGGTCTCAGGGTTCCATTGATATCCAACTAAAGTTTGGAAAACCAAAGTGCAAAGCATGACGCTTGTGTGGATTTGCTGACTGCTGGGCTGTCTTGTAATTGTGAGTTCCGATAATAATTTCAAAATGTTTTCTAAAAGGGGCAATAGGGTCTCGGGTTGTAGTCCACCAATAGCACCCAAGGCTTCACAAATAACATTCATGCATTCACCATCTACACTATCAAGCCTTGAACCTAAGAGTTCGACGAATCTTTCACAATGCTCCCTTTTGGCATCACACAATCTTACAGCGCATTTTAATGCCACTTTCAATTGGTAAGGGTATTTTTCATCAGAGAATGTTAATAATAGAACTAAAGTTTCTAAAGAGGATATAACTTGTTCCGTGCCATGCACTTCCAAATTTTCTTTATAGGAATAACACAAAATTTGTGTTAATATTTGAATTGATTGCGCAGCGATTGCAGGATGGTGAGAAAAACTATTTTTCGTACATAATTCTCGTAGTTTAGAATCAGGATTTTGGTGCTCATGACACATTTTTGGTGATTCCACTAATACTTGAATTACACCTAATGCTAAGATTAGAAATTTTGGGGGTTGTGTTTGTAGAGCCATTTCAACTATGCTATCAACTGCTCCTTGTGGCCATAAGTGTGCTCCCGGTTTAGCCAATTCATATAAATGCTGCAAGGCTTTCGATTTAATTTCCCATCTAGGGTCATTTCTTAAATATTCTAACAAGAGCAAAACTTGTGCAGAAATATCAACTAATGTAGCTGCAGCTAATTGTGTTAGTGTGTTCAACGTAACCAAAACAAAGTCTTTCGCTGGATATCGTGGTAATAATTCGATGCAAAGTTTACGAACCATTGCAGCGGTTGCTGTGTCATGATGCATATGTTGCAATATAGGAATTAATTGTAATTTCATGTTGGCAGGTGTAGCTTGCCCTTGGATCATTTCCGAAACCTTGTTACACATGCTTATAGCAAATGTCTTTGATTGGGCTGCAAACTGAATGGCTGCAAAAATTGCGGCTTCGACCTCAACATTATCATGAGACTCAAGACTTCTCCTAATACTGTGGTGCACTTGAGCTCTCTCAGGAATGATCCCAGCTACTGCTCCTAAAGTTCGGAGTGTTATCGAACGCGCTATGGGGTCATTACTGTGGATAACACTAAAGACACGACGAACAAACTCGTCGACGTTTGATATTTTATCAAGGTGTTTTTCCGATTGCTGGCAAACTCTTAATACACATAGCCGTAGAAAATTGCTTCTGTAAAAAGTAAAATAAATATAAATATGTAGCACAGTTTAGTATCGCTTACAATTTTTATTATCTTACCCAACACGAAACACATCTGCTAATTTTAAAAGTGAGGCGTTGATAAGAATAGGAAAGGGATACTTTTCAAAAAGTCTTGGAAATCGTACAATTGCTTCACATTGTTCACCAACTTTTCCGGACCTCAAACCTAGAGTAGAAAAAATACTACATTCAGTTTGTTTTAATATTCGAATATTCACATCTCAGTCATTACATATGTAACTGTAATGTAAATGAAAACTATCGGAAGCTTATAAGTTAGGTTAATATTTTGAAATATTTACCTTTATCAAGTTCAGTTAATGCTGAATTGGCATCTTGTTCAGGCTCACCCAGACCACTTTCATTAAAGGAATTTACTCTAACTCCTAACATTTTCTTATTTTTCTTTGAAGATATGATCTAACAAAATGCAGAAAAACTTAATATGTTTAACATGACATAACCTAAAAGCGCACTCGTAACCAACCAGATCCAAACAACTTTAGGTCAGTTAATTTTTTTTAAACAATTAATATAAAACTACTTTGATTATTCTTTTGGGTATTTAGGTTTAAAAAAAATCATGTGTTAATTAAATGTTCAACGTTTCATAAATAGGAAATTTCAAATCATTTGACTATATTATAATATATTATCTTTACCCCTATGATTTAAATTACTAAACAAAACATTTTAAATTTAATTAATAAATATTAAAAAACCAAAATATGTACACTAGAAAAATAATCAAAATTGAAATAATGTTCAAAGGAACCTTATAAAATTTGAATAATAGTATATCCTAAATAGGAGTTACATTTGATATGTATATTTTATCACAAAACAATTGCCATGTTTGCAAAAAATAAAATAAAACAAGTAAAATTTTTACGGATCTTTAATTAATTTTAAATCTAACATAAATTAAGTATTTAATAATAGGTTTAGCAATATTTAGTATTTTATTGCTTCAGTTTTACATTTTAAGCTTTATTCTAATTTAAATTTTTCTTTATTCATATCCATCTTGTAAGAGTTGCTCCTATTTGCAATAATGTTTTCCATGCATATTTGTATTGTTAGAAGTAGAATTGTGAAATCTTCTTGGTTCGAAAGGCCGTTATGTAAATAAATTTTATTTCTTGTTGGGAATTGTTGATCATTCTTTTAGATTACGTTATTGTGTAAGTAGTGTATACTAGTCTAATCTGTTTGTAAGTGTATACTCTTCTTCTTATTTCTAAAGACGTATGCCTATGTGAATATGGTCGGTAACTGCATTGGTTGAGTTGTATGTATACTGTTCTATTTCTTTATCTGCACTTTTCTGCCTCCACAACTTTCCACCCATAAATGGTGCGATATTACAAAAAGTTCACCGCTGACTCACTTCTTTTACATTAGTCGGATAGATGCTTTGATCGAGTGGAGCTAATATATATTCTTCCTTTTCTTTAAACATAATATCAGAAGGTACATGTAAAATATAACGTATAAATAAATTATACTCCCTCTGTCCGAATATAAGAGTCCCATTTTATACACAAATTCGTATTAAAATGGGACTCTTATATTCGGACAGAGGGAGTAATACGTATTGATATTTGAATAAACATGGCACAATTTTTACTCATTTGAAAAGGAAACTTCATAATGTAAGGAATAACATAGTTGAGAAATACATTAAAAACAACTCTATAAGAAGACAATGTATTATTAAAAAATAATCGTAGTACTAATAATATTGTTACATAAATAATATTAAAGATTACTTTTTGAAACACTACTGATCGATTACTATTAATGATTTAACAAATTGAAATTTTATTAACTACAAGAACAATAACATTAGAAATTTTAATAATTAATCATCGTTTAACTTACAGTAAAAGCAACTTAAATTTAAAAAAAAACTGTTTCAGCTACTAATTCTGAAATGTTTAATAAAGTACGTTTAATAACAATTTTTGCATGAAACTATAGACAACAATCAACTTTCTGAGCCTAAAAACTAATCAGAATCATTATACAGCACAAGAAAAAGTTACATAATGATAATAATATAAAAAAGATCACATAAAAATGGAATTCTTTTTGAATGTAAAATTCATTAGGAGATTATAAGCACTACCTATTGAGTAACGTAAAAAAGTGGATGATGACAATTTAAATTAAAAAGTAAATCCGCCATTTCCGGGTACATGTGAGGCATTGAAGGCAATCTGACCATCAGCATTCGTGTGTGGTGCAGGAATTTCTTCAGCACCCCCCTAAAATGAGAAAAAGAAGCAAAAAATATGAAAAAACTATATTTCCAAGGATATCTACATTTAAAATCAAATCAATATTGTTATTTCATAAAGATAAAATGATTTTCAAGTACGCTAACCAATTTACTTCAATCTACAATCGCATTAAGAAGAAGGTTTTCCATAAAACCAACGACAATACGTAAGGACCAACATCTTACCTCCGAAAAGTATTTCTCTATGAGAGACAGAGCCTTTTCGTAAATAGCCTCGTTGTCATGGGCTTGAAGTGCTTCTAAACAATCCAGTCCACCGCATTCTTCAATAATGATGGCTACTTTTTCAGCTTCACCCAATTTATCAGCTGCCTACAAATTGTGCAACAAAATAAATTTTAAAAATTAAAAAAAAATCAGAGAATCGAAATTTGTAATTTAATAAAAATGTACTTACAGCTAGAATATTATTCAATCCATCCAAAATAATAGTAACAGTTTTGGCGTCCTTAGCATTCAATAAATTACACATTGGTTTAAGAGCTCCCATTTCTACTAATTTGCTCAGTTGTTCTATGGTTCCTCCACTGGTGTAATTTGTAAGGGCCCAAGCAGCCTCCTTCTGTGATTTAAAATCCCCAGTGAACAAAACATGTAGTAGGGGATCCATTATTCCAGCATCAAGTACTTTCTGTATTTGGTCAGAATTTCCTGCCGTAATATTTGAAACCGTCCAAGCAGCTTCTTTGACAAGGTTGAGCCTCTTATGTTGTAACAACCTTCCCAAAACACTTAGAGCCCCAGCATTCAACACCATATCCGTTTGGTTATCGTTTCCAGTGACAATATTTCCTACAGCTCGCAATGCAGGAGTTAAGACAGTTAGTTCTGAACTGGTTAAAAGTTGGACTAGACGATCGATCAAACCAGTGTCGACTACTGCTTGTATTTTTTCGTTACTTCCATCTGTTAAGTAACTAATAGCCCAGCACGTATCAGCTAAAACATCCTTATCTGTGTAATGCAAAAGTTGAGCCAAAGTTGGTAAAGTAGGTTTAACCAAATTGAAATCTGGAGGGGGATTCTTATTTCTACACAAGTTCGAAATAGCCCAGACGATATTCCTTAGGAGCGATAGAGAGGTTTCAGGTTTGATAAGGCTAAGGAGGATGGGAAGAACTCCACATCTTAACACCATATCACGTGTTGTAGGGCCATCGCCAGCGATGTTACCAATAGCCCAAACGGCTTGTTCGGCAACATCTGCCCGGGAGGATAAAAGTAAAGCCTGAAGCTTCGGAAGAGCTCCTTCTTGTACAACAGCCTGTGTCTGTTCAGAGGTGCCAGATGCAATATTTGTTAGAGCCCAACAAGCTTCGAACTGAAGAGATGGACTACATAACAATAAAAATACTGTAATTTAATCACTTTTAAAAAAATGTTTTAATTTTATTTGAAATTCAAGGATTCTTGAAGTCTATAAGCAGTATATTTTCTTTACTTACTTGTTGTGTCGCGTTAAAAAGTCGACACATCTTGGGACAACTCCAAGTCTAATCATATGATCAATAGGAGGATTTCGTTCTCTGCTCAATATCTTACGACATGCTTGGGTGGCCTTAAGTTGAATCGTCTCATCTGTGCTCATCATACCTTTAAACAATAAAATATGTGTCAGAGGTAAGGAAATTTTAATTGTAATTGAATATTTAAACAAATTAAATTTAATATTCCAGTAGCAAAATTAAAAAATATTATGATCTACAGTTACATTAACAGAACTTGGTATGATCATCATTAGTTTCATTGTTGCAAAATGATTTTCATTATTTACCTTTATTTATGAGAAGTATCAGGTTATATTTTCTTTTATTGCTATGTAACTTAATACAGTGGTTTATTTTTATTACATTCAGCAGGGAGATTGAGAATACAGTGAAATTTTTTTTTTATTTTTCCCCCCAGTTTCATTTTCCCGTATATATCATCTTTTTCCCATGGTCTCAACAAATGCCTATGAATGCATATTGGTCCGCAACGATCGTTATCACGTGATATTAGTTTTTTCTAACCAGTCCCAAAGAAAACGATAAATCAAGATTTCACTATATTTAGTTTGTTCAATTTTGTGGATATGACCTGTTTTCTTAGACCTACCATACAAGATCTCTTCTGCTGACATAGAGATAGGAGAACCAGCGGTGTTCTCCTGAGAAGGAACTTCTTCATCGGTGCTGCCTGCTGTAATATTCCGACGTTTCAACAGTTGATCATCCTTTCTTGCCTTTCGTAACTCTACCGTTTGTCCAATTCTTCTTCTCCGCATTTCCTAAATTAAAAGATCAATTTATAGAGTAATAACAACTTGAACAAAATATAAAAAAATTCATAAAGAATTTATAAAGGAAAAACTGTAAATTTCCTAGTACTTCAAAAACAAAAGACTAATGACGAAGGGATATATATGCTTACATCGGTGTCCTTTCCTTTGTTCTTGAAGGACTTGATCCTACCTTCATCAGCCATTTTCTGTAAACAAAAACCAATCGAAATCAGAAGTATTGCACGAAAAACAAGTAAAGAAACAGCGAAAATGAAACTATCCATTAAAACATGTGCTGAATGTATGGGGAGATGAGTAATTCTGTTGGTATTCCTTAAATATTGCTTAAATTTGCGCAACTCCTTCTAATTACGCAGTTTATACTTACATTTAATTACTATAAATCGATTGTGTTTAAAATAATTTAAAACTGTTGTTAAAAACTAGAGCGGAATTCTATCACAAAGACCAAAGACTCTCTTGACGGAAGTGAAAATGTCAGTTATAAAAACCCTAAATTCGAACTGGCCAATCATGGGTGCGGATGGGGAATGGTGATTTGGGATGTGTTCGTAAACGTTATGTTGTGGAATCTAGTTTATGAACGTTAAAACCTATTCCGTATCTTTTATTATTATTACTTATTATTTTAATTCTTGGATTTGTAGGTCATAAAATACAAGTTTACTTTGCTCAACGTTTCGTTTTTATTGGTAAAAACCTCTTCAGGAGTATTAAAAAATATGAAATTTGAAATTTTTTACTATTGACAAATTGTTTCATAATATTTCTTCTTATTTTAATTCACATAATAAAAAATAAGTTTCACTTTAAAAAAAATTATTATAAATGTTATTGAGTATTTGCGTAAAATCAAATAATATTGTGTAAGTGAAGATAGTTTTATTTTAGATGTACGTCTCAAGTCGGGTGTGCCCCTTTTTCAGCGCTGAAATTTAAATCTAAACATTTTCTTAAACGAAGACGAAAATAATTTGCACTTATCATCTGAGTGCTATTTATAAATCAGAACATTCATTAACTATTTTAAATTAACATTATTACCGAATACCCAATCCAGGCATTTCAAGGCCCAATTTTTGTAATTTAGAGAAATCCTCTAGTAGTTATTCAAACAATATTTTGATATACAACATTTAGGTACCTATAGTGATTTACACTTATTTAATGAGGTCTAAAAAGTGCATATAATTAATTTATACATAGTATTCATACATACAAACTTGTAGATTCATATTGCATTTATAGTCAGCTACTCAATATTAATATAATTATTAATAACACAATACAGGGTATTAAATAAAACATGTTTATAAAAAATTCAAACTTCATACCGCTTCTTTGATATAGTGTGCACATACTATCCTTAAGAATTACGTCATCTTGTGTAATATTGACGAAGTTGTTGCAAGCAAGGAAAATTAAAAAAATATAGATATGATGCTAATGGAACCCAATATCCTTTCCTGTCGCGCCGACTAAAAAATGTATAAACACTGACATTAGAAATAAATTAGTAATGTGTGCTCTTTCAAAGAGGCGGTATGAATTTTGAATTTTTTATAAACACCCTGTATATAATCATACAGTTACTTCTTTTATTACCATCATTTTAAAAACTATTTCTGTAGACTATTATGTTTTATAAAACTCAACAATCTTTGAAATAAAATTAGATTTCGTTTTTATTATATCTGTTGATACATACAGGTATAACGTAAGTATGTAAACATTTTAAATTTCTTAACCCTTCAAAACTTTTTGTGAATGTAACAGATATCACAGAGTAAATTATTTAACAATTTTGAAACAAAAAAAAAATATGAACAATGTGAGGATAAAATTGTTAAAAGAATGCCAGTTGAAAATTATTTATTCAATTACTTATTTGTACAATAACTAACAATTTACTCTTGCTGTACATTGGATAAACTAATAATACATTGTTTTAGCTCCTTAATATATCTAATTCATCAGGAGTAACGTGTATCCTCAATTCTTTCTCCATAATAAGATCCTGTATTTGCGCTAATTCAGCTGGAATGTAAATAGCTGCATCTATATACAAACTCTTTAACCACGGTAATTCCTCAACAGCAGCGTAATAAGCATCGCGACATCGTTTCGGATCAAAATATATATGCAAAAATTGCAAATATAGCCTCCAAACTAATCCACACCTTCTGGTGCACATTTCAGAAGACGTAATTTGCCTAAAAAGAGCCAACATACGATTCTTGAAGTTTCCATCTGCTATAATTTGTTTCCCAGTTATTGTATCCACTTGGCTCTGTTCCATTTCATTTCCACGCTGATATAAAATTAAAACCAAGAACAAGTTTGGGAGACCAAGTCCTGTCTTTGAAAGCATGTTTTTAATCTTCCACCAATATTGGCTTAGAGATCGATTAAACATTTGTTCTTTCATTAATATTGACAGTAAGTACAAGTTATTCGGATAATCTTTAAGGGCTCTGAATAAGACATCATTTAAAACTTTATAAACACCTTTTCCTGGTTTCTCAAGGCATTCTTTAAATAAAATTGTAACGTAAAATTCAAAAACTATTTCTATTTCCCAGGCCGAGTTTTCCCTGCAAAATTTTTCTTCCTTAAGAGAATCAAGGCAGTTCTCTAAAAATATACCACTTTCAATTGCTCCCTTTGTGAGATATATAAACCAGCCATATAATATTATAAAGTTCGTAAACAAATTTGGAGTGAAATGCTGTATAATTTGAAGTTTCATTGTACTGCTTTGCTTTTTAATTAATAACGTGTAAATATGTTTAAATTTTAAATTCACCTCTTGAAGCAGTTTTTCTTTCCCCGTAACATTTTGTGAGTGTTCTATGGCATTCTTTCCTAAAGCAAACATAATTAGATACTCCAATGATTTTTGTTTGTTTTGTGCTGCTAATGTCATTTCCACCAATGAACGAAATATCAAACAGTAAGCATCACGTTCTTCTTCAGAAATCTCTAAAATTGATTTGCATTGGTAGTTCATTTCTAAAGCTGTTAGGAGGACCTTTATCCCATTGTCTTTATTTCCCATTTCATGTTCAAATAGAGCATACTCTTGAAAAAACACAGGACTATTTCTATATTCATCCCTTTTTAACATAGTTTTAACGGAACCTCTTAACTTTTTTTTAAATGTGTCACTCATTTTGTATGTTTCCTCTTTTAAATCTAAGGCGATTAAAAGTCTCACAAATCGAAACCACCAAATTATAACAGCAGTTTTCTCATCTCCTTGAAGGCTGTCAGCACAATTTTGCATAATGTTCAAAATAAAGTCCACGTATTCTTCTTTACAAGGAAGCATTTTTAAATATTGGGGACCTACTATTAACTTTTGAGTAATTTTTAATAAATTTCCTCCGACATCAACTGGGTACATTGGTAAAAATACTGAGAGTAAGGTTTCAACAGAATCAAAAGCCCAAGGAACATGATCCAAGCCCAAATTGCTCATTGTAGTGTGTCGACATGGTAATAATGGTACTTTTAATAAAGATAATATGGTTGCAACCATTTTAAAAGTATTTCCAGGCATTGTGATTGGATGAATCAATTCAGCAACATCTTCTGTAAAAACTAACCTTTGCGGATCTTCACAATTGTCAGCTCCAGAATATGGCAACCAATGGCATGATTCCCGCAGCTTCTCTACCCGGAGCCATAATTCATGAATTGGTAACTGCGAGCTGAGCACAACATCTTCTAAATCTAAGAGTTGCTTTTCATTGAAATTTACAGGCAAATTAAAGTTTTTTTGTGATAGATTAAGTTCAAGATACATTTTGAGTAAAGTCCATAATTGTTCAAATAATCCAGCTTGTCTTAAAAATAATCCACACTGATACAACATCCTTAAAATATATTCTTCTAGGATATGCTTTTCCAATTTTGCGCTTCTTCGGAGTTTGTGGAGAGTGGACAAGCATTTTACATAAAGACTTAATACTTTTGTAGTCGAGCAATGGGACATTGAGCATTGCTTTGATTCGATGTAGCCTTGCCACAAGATAATATTCCCTTGTTCTTTTTCCACTAATTTTTGTAGTTGGTTTTGTAATTCGTCAGCTGGGTAGACACTTACTGCAATAGTAAGTCTTTCTCGCAGGAGTGTTTCACAGTCTGGATTGAATGATAAGGCCTTGTCGAGGATTGAAAGCTTTCGTTCTGCTGTAACTCGCTGCCCTTTTGCGATACTTCCTTTTCTGTATGATTTCTCAAATTGGAAGACAATATCTTGAAATCTACTATACTGAATCCACAGGTTTATATCGGCAGGATTTTCTTGTAAGGATTTGTTGAAATTTGCTGTTGTTTGGGCTAAGTCTTCTTCATGTTTGAAACCTGGAAGTTAAAAATATGTTTGTTAAAAATATATCTACATAAAAAACTTTTGTTATTAATAAAATATTACATGTGTGGAATTCCCAACCATAGATAAACTCAAGAATGGGTCATTTTTGTTTTATTCATGATTTGGTTTCCATTATTCTTCTTTTATAAGATTTACCAAGAAAAACGTACAAGTTTTCGTACCGGTTTTTCAACAGTTTTCAATCTTAATTTAAATAAATATCGTTTCAGACACTACATTAGTCGTGCTAAGGTGCTGGCTTTTAGTGCTAGGGGTCGAACCCCAGCAAGGCGATGACTTTTCTGATTAGGAAAAAATGTTTGAACCCCTCATCGTCCGGGAGCGAAGTAAAGCCGGGGGCCCCGTGTGTTGTAAGTATAATCCATGTGGACGTTAAAGAACACAATGACCAGGTTGGCATCGGTGATTGGCCTATTATGAGGCAACAGGTCGATGTTAAATAAACGAGTAGAGAAAAAGAGACTACATTACAAAACAATGGATATAAAATTTGTTGTTTATTTATTTTTATATTAGGTAGTATATGGAATTTCTGGAGATCGAGATTATAAAAAAAATTAAAATAAAATGATATGGTCCTGACTATTTACTATATTTTGGTCATTAGATGATCAGATTCACCAATGTATTTGGAATCCTCAGGCCTATGTTTAAAAAAAAAGGACTTTCTAGTTTCAAAATAAAAATAAATAAAAGTGAGTGACTTTCAAACTAAAATCACCTAAGAATATAGAAATAAAACATTCTGTCCATTTGGAAGTCTCATCATATTAGTCAAATATCTTTGCATGTTACAAGAGAATAAACAGAATTTTCTAAACTAGCAAATTTTTCTAAAAACAAAAAAGTAAATTAACCAAGACTCAAAATACCCAAGCTTAAAAAATAAAAATTATTAGTGAAACCGTTGAGTAAAGACCAAAATATAATAAATAGTCAGAAATATATTTTTAATTTAAATTGAATATTAATATTATTAATTTATTGCATACTACTTTTTCACGAACCTCTTTATAAAGCTCTCAGATTCCTTAGGAAACACTGGGGAAAATGATAACTGCAGATAAATTTGCAATTACAGTAGAGTCTCAATTATCCGACCTAAACAGGACCGGGGGTACGTCGGATAACCAAAAATGTCGGATCATACGGAATAACTTTTAAAAGGGACTAAACAGGTACAAAGTTGTATATATAGATACACATATATGTATGTATATAATATATATGTATTAATATAATGTATTTTTTGCATTTAGTACTATTCATGATCGGTGAGCTCTCAGCCCAGCTAGCGCTCATGTGATAAGAAGCAGCTTGCCGCATATGCAAGCAGGTGGCTGGGTGAAGGTAACCAGCCAAATCAATGTCGGACAAGCGAAGCACGGATGATGGAGACTGTACTGTATTTTGAAACTGCCGTTTATTGAGTTCTTAATTACGGTTGACAACATCTCATATAATTAGTATTATTATATCATTTTATATTACCTTTAAAATTCTCACTACTTCTCTCAATATGAATCACTTTATTTAAGTCTTCCTTCGTTAATTTATTTTTAGATTCGTCATCATCACTTTTATCATTTTCTTCCTGCCAGAGTAATTTATAATACCTTCTGAATTTTCGTTTTCGTGGTAAATATGTTTTTACATTATTTATATTGTACTTGATGTAACATTTTGGAGCAGCTGGTCTATGAATTTTATCTACTGTTAATAATTCGAGGCAACGTTTTGTAGATATTTCAAAAGCATCATCATTATGCTTAATATCAAAATTAAATTCAGTGATTTTGTCCTGATTTTTGATCTCATGACTCTCTTCAGAAGTTTTATATTTCTTACGTTTGTGCTTTTTATGTTTTTTTGTTCCTCTGGATTTCGTTTTTGAAGTAGAATTATGCGATCGAATTTTTCTTTTATTATAGCTGTAATCTTGTTGAAAACTGTCAACACTAATGCTCGAATCGGAGCTCCATAAATCATCACTTATTATAACAGATCCTTTGTTAACGGTTTGTGATTTTGAAGAAGATTGAGAAGCTTCCGATACATTTTTGTAACTTGTAAATGAAAGCGATTCTTCGTTGAATTTAATTTCATCTGATGTGATGTATGGTTTTGAAGAACATGCGGAATAAGCCGGAAATAAAGACATTTTTGGTCCTTTGATCAAAAAGTATTCTTAATTTTAACAAAACATGATCGTTTAAATACGCGTGTTATAAACTTCACATTGTTGGTAAATGTTAGGTTAGGAAAATTGACAGAAGTAATGACTGCTAAGTTGCAGGTATCAGGTACAGAAATGATTTTTTTTAAAGAATTTATAAACCAAAAATGAGTAAAACGGAAAAACTATTATAAAATTAAGTAAAGTAGCTAAGTTTCCGTTTTAAATTCGCAAGGAGAACATATAATTTTTAAATATAAATGATTATAATTCCGTTTTCTTCAATTAGACTTTAAATTAGAGCCGAGTCGATTAAAAGACGCATGGCGATTAATGGGAAGAAAATCGGCGGAAACGCAAAAATACAGGAAACAGGCTAATTGCTCAGCAATTTTCAATTTATTAAAACGTGTATTTTTTCGGTTTACTTTATACACGACACAATCGCAATAATATTCCCTTCTGAGTTGTTTCAAGCAGAAAAATGTAATAAAAATGTGGCCCCGTAGATCCTGCTCTATGCTGTTTTATGTTGTTTTTATTTGTTATTTCTTTAAGTAAGTATTTTAACTTCTACGTTATATTCAAGAAATTAAACTCCATTTTACTGTAAGAATACATATGTATTATCTCTAGTACAATATGTTTTCATTATAAACTTGTTGTAGAGATGCAGAATGTCTCGCGGGAAAACCTCGTCCATATCACCGACCCAAAACAATTATTCCAGACCATTATGTTAAGGAAATCCGGCCACCTACTCTAAAGGGAAAGCCTTTAAAAGTTGAATTCAGTATGAACGTCGTTGATATAAATTCTATAAATGTCGAAGATATGGATTTTAGAATGGATATGTTTCTCAGACAGCAATGGACAGATACGCGATTGAGGATACCTGATGAATTATTTGAATATGGAGATGATTCCATTACTATTCCCACTCAATATTTCGAGACCCTTTGGCAACCAGACCTCTACTTCTTGAACTCGAAAATTGTTGAAATAGCCACATTAACCCATAAATTCTCATCGGTGACAGTATATAAAAACAAAACTGTTAGGTATTCCGCAAGAATGCACGCTATTGTCGCTTGCCAGATGGAATTTCAATATTACCCCATGGATATTCAAATATGCCCACTTAACATCGAAAGCTGTAAGTAGAATTCCTACGTCAATTAATTCATTGTAACAACCCAAGTAACACAGGACATCCTTCGTATGTCTTTTGTTGCACATTTTATATGCCGGACGTCCCATGTATATCTAAGGGATAACGGAGGATGTCCTGTGTTACTAGGGAATATTCAATTTTATTTCTTGTAATATATTATGTATAATAGTTCAGTACGACAATGCAAAAATGCAGCTGAAATGGACAGACGCTGGTGTCCAAGTCAGTCCAGAGTTAAAACTCTTACAATATCACATACACCAGCCCTTACAGTTAGAAGAAAAGAATGTTTTCACTGTGGAAAAGAATGGAAACTTCTCAAGATTGGTCGTTTTCTTCCGGTTTGAGCGCCAAATTGGCCACCACTTAATTCAAACTTTTGCACCTTCAACCCTTGTGGTTGTAGTCTCTTGGTTCAGTTTTTGGTTAGGATTGGACGCTACACCGGGAAGAGTTGCATTACTCGTTACTTGCCTGCTGACGTTGGTCACCATGTTCACCGGTCTTAGAAACGATATACCACCAGTGGCTTACGTAAAGGCCATAGATTTATGGATGGCCATGTGTATGATCTTTGTATTCTCAGCTTTGAGTGAGTTTGTAGTTGTAAAGGTATTCTGCGAAAAGTATAAAGAGAGGAAGAAATCCGAACAGTTGTCCAACGCGGAAACTACAATAACGGCGTGGAGAGGCAATATTAAGATAAACCTCAGGAATCCTCGGAAATCTATACAGAATGTATTTAGATACTATTGGATCAATGTAAGTGTAGAATATTAGACAGCAATACTACAATATTAGGTAGACAGTTTTTATTAGATTCTTTTAGTTAATTTTTATCTTTTAGGAGCATGGAAAAGAAGTAATATTGTGGTGCGAGGTTGATCGTCTCTCTGCCATCATCTTTCCAGTGCTTTTCTTAATTGTTATGATAATTTACTGGCCTTTACTCGTCATAGGCAAGTCTTTTGCATCAGCAACATAAAAACATTTTGTTCATAACTATTATATTTTTGAGGGAGATTAATTAAAAATTGATGTAACGAACAAAAGTTTGGAATTGCCCTTTTTATAGCATCACCTTTCAAATTGTAGACTGTATACGAGGTGTGTTCAAAAAGTATCGCGAATTTTGTGTTTTTTCAAAAATTATTTATTTATTCATGAATATCTATTTTGTCCCCTTCAAAGTAATCCCCATGAGATATTATACACTTGTGCCAACG
>JAWQRP010001886.1:0-17304 GCA_033557875.1 Quadriops clusia | reverse complement strand
TGTGTAGGCACAACGGCAAGTTAAGACAAGTCAAGTCAAGACTTGACGCGCAAACACTGTTTTTTGTGATTCGGATAATCGGCGATTCGGATAGTCGGAGTTCGGATAATTGGAGTTTTACTGTAGTTCCTTTCAGTGCAAATTCGAATATTTTTGGGTAAGTTGCAAACGTGATTTTATTGCCACATAGTTTGTTTCATATCTGGGTTAAGTGTCACCATTTTACCTTTTATTGTTATGGGTCGCGGGCTTCTGATTGGGATCGCGCTTCCTGGAGCTCGGTTCAGCGAGAAAGGGTTGATTACGGGGATACTAGATAGCAGTTTTGATCACCCGTTTGTCCCAGTTTTGTGTTCATCAGGGGGCGTTATCTGAAAATCACTGACCGTGGAGCTCTCTCAGAGAGAAAACGAGTTATATCTAGGGGATCGCAATATCCTGGTGGAACTGTCCTTTGTTCCCGTTAACATCCTTTTATTTATCTCTAAACTCTTCACTTCGATTTGATGCTGGCTGCACTAATTTAGAATTACTTTTGCACCGAAGCATTCAAATATTGCCGCCTAGTGTGCACGTATTAATTACGACATGCCGCATGGATTACGATGAGGAGGTGACGATCGTTGAAGGTATTACCGGAGATCAATTTGATCTTGAGCTCTTGTAGTTCAGATTTGAAATATAATTATTCTGAATGTTTATGCTCTACTCCAAGTTGCGTTGTGCACTTGGCAGCAACATTCGCGTTTTTCAGTATTTCTTAATCTAAATAAAATTTCCAAAGTTAAAGAATGAAAGAGGTCTTTCCTAGTAACAGAACTTTACAACAAAATAATTAAATAAATTCAAAATATCTAAGTTAAAAGCAAACAGCTAGATCAAACTTAAAATCAGCAATAAATTTCCAACGAAGGGTTATGACGCCGCATCTGCACACGCCCACACACACTCATACACAGACTCGCAAACGACCTGACATGCCTTTTGAGTTCATTCTTCGTGCAATTTTCACGTTGTTTTCACTCTTAATAACAACTCTCGCCATAATAACTTTCATTTACCTTGACGTGACATTTGCCTACGAACTTTGGGATACATCGAAAATAACGTAAAAAGGGTTCTACCAATATTAGACGATCACAGGTCATTTTTGGCCAATTTACATTTCGGATTGATTTGAATCTCACGTCTTTTTCGCTTTCGGAATGTTTCCGCAAGCTTGGCTTTTCTACAAATTGAAGTCAGGGCTCCGCAACAGTCACAAATGTTTAGTGATTTATTACTACGGTGCTTTTAAAATTATATGCAAGTGAGGAGACTTCATAATGCTTGCGCACTAGTGACTATAAAGACGGCAAGAATTTTAAAATGATGTACACGCGAAGAACCTGGCGCTATGAAGACACCAAGGGGTTTAAAAATAAGTTGAAGAACTTAGGACTATTAAGAATTATATCCTCAGGCGGAACGTTTTTTCCAAAAATTCATTTCTTAAAGAAAGATTTCTTATTGAACAGAATCATGACGATGTACGATGAAAAAGTCAATGACAAATGCCTGATATATATGAAATGGTTCTAAAGGACTACTTTTCAGAAAGTACCCTTAATTTTCAAATGATCGGATAACAATGTTATATATGACATTGTTTCAGGTGGAAAAAGTTTCATGTTAGTTTCAGAATCACCACCAGCGATTAAATTATTATTACATAATAATTATTAACAAAATTATTGTTAATGGATTTTTAAAATATTGTAAAAGAGATAAAATGATTTACAAAACGTATTTCCATATCTAACAAATATAATATTAATTTAATTTGTTTCAGTTTCCTTGCCTATGCTTTTAAAACATTACATCGCTTGCACGATTTACATCGCTCGCGTTCAGATGAATTATATTATTATTTGAAAAGCCTTTTTTTCATCTAAGAAAAAAAGCGAATAGTTTGCAGTTTATGTGCGTTGTTATGTGCTTGTGCCTACTCGATCAGTTTCCATTCCTTCGTCGCAGCGGGCCGTGGTTTGAAAGCCGCATTTTTGCGCCAAACCAAAGATCTGTATGTAAAACAGTGATCTTTGACCTGTCGCATGCTTTATCTACATGAAACTTTATAGGATCGTGACTGAACTGGAATTTTACGATTAGTTTCTAAAGCTGGCTCTTTACTTCCATACTTTTGTTCCAATATTTTCGCCTTAAGGGAATTGGCAAATTTGATCCCAAGAAAATCGAAATATTAGAATATTTAAGTATTAAACCCAGCAAGCTGATATTTTATTTTTTAGCAAGTATCTTATAATTTATATACAAATATAATATATTAGAATATTTGTTTTCAAAACCATAAAACAAGTCATACCTTAATCGAAAATTAGAAATATCTTCGAGTAGAAAAATGATATCGTCACAGATCTGTGATATCGTATAATATCTATTAGTTTTATGGTTTTTTTTGTATAAATTTAAACGTCGAGGCTTTCCCCTCTGTCTGTATAATATAGTGCAAAGTGCACGCAACTTTGCGATCGAACCAGAAAGTCTACGATCTTACAATAGCTAGTATTAAATTAAGTAATGAGATGTGAGAGAGAACTCAGAGTTGGTAATATAAGTAAATATGGGTGCGACGGTGGCGGCAGGGTTCACTAAAGCGGAATTAAGTGTAGTCGAGTCACGCTCTGCAATCCCCATCACCATTCATTGTATATCAACCTCGATGGTTTGTAAGGAACAATAAGAGCTATAGAGACCATCAAGTTACTGTCTAGCTTAGAAAAGTCGCCAGACAAACATGGACTTCTTGTTAATGTACTTAAAGAAATATAGATATTATTACGTAATGTCTGACCAAACTTTGTTGAAAATACTTTATTTGTAACACTTCATATGAGTAACACAACATATAAGTAACTCATATCATATATATCAATATTCCTAATACATAATTGGCCATATTTAATACTACTCGCACCTTTGATCTTAGTTCGTGAGCATTGTGTCTCCATTTCGAAACAATCATTGCCTAAGATAGGTTATTTATGAATATAGGTCAACAAATTAATACCTGGTTCTAGTTAATGGCATTTAAGATAAAATCTAATAAATACAGTTGAACGAATAAAACTCTGCCTATCTCCCTCCATGCAAGTTAATTTTATGCAACGATAGTGCCTTTCTATCTCCCAAAAATAAACCAATGCAAATATAAATTTTCAAATTTATGGGAAAATCGCGTGACTTATGGCATTTTATTATATGTGTACAAATCTGCCTCACCATCGATCAAACTTTGAAAACGTTTTAAAATTGCCGGTTATTTGTAAGAAATTTATGCCAAAACTTCGACGAAATTCGAAACAAGAAACTGAAGGAATTCTTTACAGTTGGTTTTGAATTTTATTGGCAGCCATTTGCGACTTATTAGCAGGCATTTGCGAAATGCGTTTTAAGCAGCTTCGACTTAAGCAAATTGGCAATGATAATAGCAATATTATTAGACTTTTAAATCTGCAACGGTGCTGCAACGTTATGTATTATGTGGTATTATCAATAACATTACTCAACCTTACGGTCACTTATACGGCATTTTTACCTTTGGTTTCTGCGAGTTATTCGATATTATTCTTAGCTATGCGCGAAGTCGTTTCAAAATGTTTTTAATTAAAGGCAATTTTGTTTTTTTAATGCAATCATTTAAAATCTGAACAGTTGTAAAACCGGATAGTAGTTAAACGGAACAGTAGGTTGTTATAAAATTGAACCATGTTATAAGAAATACTACAATGTATTCTAGAGTTAAATTGGGCAAATTTAACAGTAAATATGTAACAATAGCCACACGCCCTTTACAGGAAGTGAGGCAGACCGGGTTTCATTTTGTTTAATCTCTCTAGGCATTGCGGTGAGGAAGTTTATAACTTGGCTCTTTATGGTAAATTACCTCCATCTCATTCATAATAGGGTTTTGTTAAAACTCTGCAAAAGGAACAACAAGAAATGTCTTTTATTTGAGAAGATTTTATGTAATGTATATTCGTATAAAGAAAATTCGAATACTAATAGAAGAGACACGAATTTATGTTTAAATTTTTCATTCAAATAATTTTGGCGTGTGCACGACAAGTCAAATAGAAGCGTGCAACTCCGAGATACAAGCTACATATTTGGGGATATTCCTATAAGACATTTTTCCCATGTACCTGGTACCGTGCCCTATTTTGTTATTGATTTAGATGATAATAACAATAAGAGGAATAATGGGTCCTCACACGACAAATTTCGTCTCTGTCCAAATTATGAGCCATGTAAATTTTATGTTAATTATTCGTCAACTCTTCAAAACAAAGAACAGTTTCATTAACAGGTGGTTCCCCAGCGTGGGCCCTGCCATCAAGTAGGCATTAGTGAGGGAGGAATTTCAATTTTAAAAATACACGTGACATAATTGCCTCGTGTAGGTTAACCAAGTATTTCGCACTTAAATGCAAACGTAGTCTACTTATTAAACAATGAAATGATGTAACTAATATAAAAACAAATCAATATTTTATTATTTACATACATGTGTGCACATATACACAGGCAATACCTTTGTTTACATTAAGGTTGGGGTGTGTGGGCACTTCGAGTTAACTCATTCGTCTTAAATTACCAAGGATCTTGACACTGTTTTCATTGCAATGGCATAATAACTTAATGGGAGATTAACGTTAACAAGTTTACGCATCATATAAATTATTTTATTAGCTGGTTTAAACACTTCCCCTTTAAAAGTTCCGTAGAATTATTAAATTATCTTATAACAAGGAAATTGCTTAATGTGTTTTTGTAAATATACACTGTGCGTGCCGGCTCTTTAATTCAACTCAAAGGCTGCGCTCTACCTTTATTGATGTATCTTTATTAGAATTACATATATCTATTATCTTTCTTTTTAAATATTAAATTATTAAATTTCTTCTTGGGTAATTTGGGTATTTATTAAATGAAAGTTAAAAACGATTATTAAGGTGTACCTGCACTGTCCCATACGAAATAGTTACCCAACCAAATTAATCAACAATGCGATAAATATAAATAATAGAAACATAACTAAAAACTTGATAAATAAGGATAATATTAATAACAGACCACCAATTTACTTATATATTTATACCCGATATTTAGCAGAACACATTAAAAATACATTAAAGAAATACGATATTAATATACATGTGGCTAGTCGTGCTAGTGGACATGAATTTGATTTTGATCATGTTAGATTACTGAAAATGGAGAACAATTTGTTTAAACGTAGCATCTATGAATCTTTATTTATTAAAAAAAACAGAATATATCGATTTCAAGAGGGATAATAATATTAATAACATATATAGGTATAGTATAAAATAAATTTTGACGCAGCTAGCAAGTATATTAATTTGTCAAATTGAGACAGTAATCTCTACTATCCTCTGAAGAAGTATAAAAATTATGCAAAACGTAAAGCAATGTAATATTATTTGATTATTAGATTTTTATCTATAATTTTTAAGTTTTACTTAAAATTTTTCTTTTCTTCAAAATATTTTTTACGAAACAAAGTCAATTTTTCGACAAAATTCACATATATCTGACAGTGACAACTTACCCAAAGTCTTGTTGAGCCAGTCGGCAAGGTCCTCCTTTAGTGGGTCGAGCTGTCGCATTTGAGCGCTCATCATCCTCTCCGTGTACTCCTCCGCGAATTCTTCGTCAGGCTCCAATCTGTGGAAGCTCGAAGACAATGACATAGGACCCCAACTATTGCGATTTCTCGCAATATTACTCCTACAAAACGCCATGCCGCCAATGCCCTGCAAAGAAATGGTTTATGAATTACTTATTCATTGGATTCCCACAGACTGCTGGTTGCACCGAAGGCGATTAAATTAACATTTTTATAACGGTGGCTCGAAGAAGCGTTAAGCTAGACCTCTAGAGTTACGAAGAAAGGCGATATTGCGCCCTTTTCGTTCGAAGGAATTTTAAGCCGATTATTGCCTTTATAGAAGGAATGTGTATGTGGCTAAGGGATTTACCGGATTGTCTTTTAATTAAGCAAGGGTAGGGAGGGGTCACCAGTAATATCCACAAAAAGAAAAATGTGAAAAAAACGACTACCTCCATATTACATTTGAAATGTTGCAACTATTTCGGGATAGAGGTAGTATTAAATTGAAATTTATGGATGTTTAGCAAAATTTATAACTGAACCATTTAATAAAATATAATATGATGTCCCCAAAACAGGATTTTTTATATATATAAAAAATCCTGTTTTGGGGACATCATATTATATTTTATTAAATGGTTCAGTTATAAATTTTGCTAAACATCCATAAATTTCAATTTAATACTACCTCTATTCCGAAATATTCAATATTGAAGGTATTTAGGAATTGTGCTTTTCTAAATACCTTCAATATACATTTAATAAAATATTTGGAAAATCAGAATATTAAATTGTAGCACACACAAATATGAACATTTGAATGATTTTCACATTAATAGATAGACATTAAAAACATATTTCTTTCGTTGGCTTCTGTTGATAATTGGTTTTTTTTATAGTATTTAGGTTTAAATGTTAGGAATATCCAAACAAAAAATTAAAGGTAATAAATTGACGTTTGCAATGAACCTAGAATCTTATTTCTATTAACACTAATAATTGAATTATAGTACCAATTAAAGTTTATACAACTTTATGGGGCGGTAATTTAAAATTAAAAAAATACATGTCATGTCTAAACTCGATAGAATGCGCTTGGCAATAATTATACCACTGTCAATACAATATCTTCGCGATTAAATAAATCAGAAGATTATTTTCTGTGTTTTTATCATTGCTAATGAGGGTAATAATGCAGTTAATAATTCAACTCACTTTTTGCCCAATTTTCAAGAATCTTTTGACGAAGAATGTATATATAAACTTTATAAATAAGTTATATAACGTACTACTATTTTAGTTTAATTTTTTCATAATGATAATTACACAATGCATAATAGGGAATACCATAATTCATTGAGTTAATACGACTAATACAGGTGTGAGAATTAGTTCTTCTGCCTCACTTGCTCCCAGATTAAATTCAATTTTAACCAATTGAATGGGACGCTCTGTATAAATAAAGAGCGATTCCGCGAATGTTCTAATAGCTAATAGCCACTGCCTACAGTAATTCAACTTGGAAATTAATTTCTGGTAGCCGTTACACAAATTACCGGACAAAATAGAAACTGTGATGTCGAACATGTGCTTAACTCGAAGCCGGCAAAAACGAGCTGAAAAATACAAGTGAAAATAATAGGCCACTTCGCGCACAATGCGACCATAAACAAGTTGGTAGTGAAAACATGAATTACTGTTACCAGCATGAATGAATCTTAATTGTGTAGGCGATTATTATGATGCCATCGGGTTTAATTGAATTATTGCACAACAGGAAACTAACCAGAAATCAAAATTCCCTGGGGAATTTAGTAACAATAATTAATAATTTTATTAATAAACAACAAAATTATGATGAAGAATAAAAAAAACTTCGCTTTACAGATGAACAATGAAAAAAACTAATTTGACTAGTAAGCAATCATAAAGCTACGCATACACTTAACACGGTATTTTGCTTTTTTTGTATTAAGAGAATTCTAATAATCTCAGTTATAAATTTCGGATTAACACTTTAAATTTAGACCACCATTAGCATTATGCATGAAGTGAAACGGATATTCTGTTTTGTATACAAGTAGAAAATTTTTAAGAGCGACCTGCACCATTTGAGCAAATTCGTAATAGATCGAGACGAAAATCATCAACTTTCCTTATATCTCGCGCGCCATGATTTATGTAAAGAACACAACTGATGCATATTATTACAAAAATGACATAATTTATGTAGGAAGGCCCAGCAGTTCATTATAATAAGTAGAATATGGACGAATCGATGAAAATAAATGTTGTTGATTGCTTTCAAGATCCTGTTTTTCCT
Organism: Quadriops clusia; assembly: GCA_033557875.1. NCBI lineage: Eukaryota > Metazoa > Arthropoda > Insecta > Coleoptera > Hydrophilidae > Quadriops > Quadriops clusia. The sequence goes on along the minus strand of JAWQRP010001886.1, from coordinate 9,283 downwards.
TCTACGTAAAATTCAATGTCATGGAAGCTGAGCGACTCATCTAAATAGTACAAATTGCAAGTAATGTACTCATTCACTGAACTCTCTAACCACATATGTGCTCTAACTCTAAAATGCTGTAACAAGTCCCTTAACGATATGTATAGACCATTTCCTTAATTCGCCTTAATCGGAATTTAGAAATTAGAAAAGTATTGAAAATGCTAATAAATATTTTAGAATATTAAATACTTGAGAATATTAAATATTTGAAAACATAAAAATCTAACTTATTAATGATGATACTTGATATTTATAGCGATAGTGTGTATGTACTTATGGGTAAACCCATATTTACAGTCTAGTTACCTTAAATACCAGTGCAAACAGCAGTACACCTAGACTAATTGCATCTTTGTGCAGTTATGGTGCATGAGTTATATGCACTTTCATTCTGTTTTACTGAAATACGATAATTTTAAAACAATAAACCGGCTGCAATAGAGATAACGATTAACTTGTGCGCACAGTGGTCTCCAGCGAAACAATTTATGTGTATTTTTATTATTGGAAGTGAAAAGGAAGAAGCTAACAACTCGTAGGTAGCAAAAGAATACTACTTATAATGATGCTACTTATATGTGATACTACTTGCGAGTCGTAAGTCAACTTAAAAGAAGTTTTTCGTTAGGAAAAGCAATAACGGTGTCGCATGAATGGCAAGAACTGGCGATTGATTTATACGCTTAATTTTATTATTGTATGGTTTTAATACGGTAGAAGACCTTGATTTAAACAAGAATTTCGTGTAATCCCATTTAGGGCACCAGACTTCATAAGTTACAATTATTATTGTATCCAGCTCTCGCGCAACACAGTAAATTGGATTATTCTAAATGTAATTAACAAACGTTTAGATTCATTTGGAGAACTTCGTGGCAACCATCAATCTGTTAACACTGTAATGAAACAAGAGGCATGTTGTAGTCTCTACAGTATAGTGTTCAAACAAAACGACTATTAAAAGCAAATTACACAAGAAGAAACTTTAAGAATAAATGTTGGAAACAAATTTTTACGGCGTTTAGTGCACGAACATAACGCATCCTTTGTCTTCATTAATTTAATTAGGGGAATTTGTTACTGTAGCCAGGCGTAAATTTTATATAAAGAAGTGTACGCCACATGTCAAAGCCGTAAATGTTCGTTTTTTATGCTTTGTGCACTGGAAATATATCATTTTTTTGCTTGCTGGTCTATAAATATAAATAGGATCGTCTGCTGGTTGTGGAAAGATGAACTGGACAAGTTGTATTCATAGTTACGAGTTACAAGTTACGTACATTTGTATACATATGTAAAATTGCGAGTACAACAAAATATGTACTTAAAAACTGATTAAAGTTTAATGTTTTAATTTTCACACCGCTTTATTTTTGTTTTGTTTTTCTTTTCAATGCTTTGTGGGAGTTTCCTGTTGTGTATTTCTTTATTACAGGTATTTTTATGTTGTGGTATTCTGTTGTGAGGATATTGTTTCATCTCATATACAGGGTGTTCAGGTGAATATGTAACGCAAAAAACGCGGCGTTGTTTAATCTACAAAGAGGCGGCAAAAGCGCGCCAAAGAAGCGGCAGTTTTTATGTTACATATTCATCTGAACACCCTTTACAATACAATCAGACTAGTTAACTAATTATTTCATTTCCTTGTCTTAAAGTTTTTCAGTTTTATAATACCACAAGTAATTGAATATTTTTATCTGTCCTGTGAAAACTAAACACATTGATAATATGTTGTTATAAATTTGTATAATTTATTAATTTATTTATTATTAATATCAACGTAATATATAAATTCGATGTTTCAAAATAATATGAATGATGATTATAAAATAATAAGAAAACAGTGAAACGAGAAAAAATTAATGAAATAATAATAGTAATGAGGAAATGATAATATTTAAATTACGCAATTAGCACATAATAGAAGACGGGTGATTGCATTGGCGACCCTGAGAAGTGTGTCTCCACCCTCTGACAACTTGAAAAAACTCTAAATTTTTGTTTCCATGTATATTAATAATGTTTATGTACAGTTTTAGTAATTAAAAAAAACTTATTTGTGTGCAAGTTTTAATACCGATTCACTTTTACTGCCTTTTACGTTCGGTTACGTGCGATATTGGAAATTCATGTCATTGTCTAGAGCAATAATTATAGCAACTTTCTGTTTTTATTGCCGGCTCTTGAATAATTTTTAAAATTGCGCTGAAGTTACGCAAGGCGTAAATGCTCCGCTTAATTTCATTTAAAGTTTTTGCGCAACCGCATTTACTCATCATTTTATTCAAATTCAATTTTTGGCCAATATTGCTCCTTGCGTTATGCCACATATAAGTTACACACTATATACGTTATGCTATATGAAGTTAATATTTATGTACGGTTGGTCTGTTTCTATTCAGCGAAAGTAAAATAATTGTCTTTAGTTTCATGCATACAGCTTCTCATTTAGCTGCCTTCACGACGCATGTAATTCATATATTTTCGTAAACGTACGTATGTGTGTGTAAAAATAAAGGTAATATTACGAAATGTCACATCAACTGTAACATCTGCGCGATATATGAGCATAGAGAAAATCTTGGCATATAAACGTACAATTGTGAATTTGCTGAAGAGAATTTACTTAAGTGAATATGTCCAAGGTGGGAAAATGTTATTTTAATTAAAAACCGATTAATATTCGTTATTAATATTTAATAGTTATTATTACTGATTACAAAATGTATTATAAATATGCTTTGTTTGAAACATTCCGACGCGGTAAATAAATGATGTTTACATGCCAATAGCGTTAATCAGTAAATAAACTATTAGAGCCATGTAACTTGTAATTAATTTTGAGTAAATGTAATTAATGGAAACAGGAATCTAAATTAAATTTTCCATACTTGTAGTCGCAATTAAGGGTCATTACTTAGGTATTCGTCGGTAAGTTAAATTATTAATTGATCAGAAACGGCTACATGTGTAATAGCACATGTAAGTAAAACATTATCACCAAGTTGACACAGGATATTATGTTACAGAATCGTTTAGACTTCCTGGCTTGAATAATTAGTTTAGTAGCTTGGAAAGTCAAATTTAGCAATCGATTTATTGCTGAATGCTTTACAGCCTCCTGTTTGCAAACAGTTAATTATATGCTACATTAGTTTCAGCTTTGTCTTCTTTCTCTTGCGTGGAAAAATGTTTTTTGTATACAATGAAGAAAATTTGCCTCAATGGAAATGTTACAGCTGTAATCTTTCTTTGCATAACCTTAAGTTTGTTTGTCCTGTTTATTTTATCTAATATACCTCATGGAAACAATTCAAATTGTCGTATATAAGCCACTTGATAACGCTCGACATTAAGCTAGTTCCAAGTTCAAGAAACACTTTTAAAGTAGTGAATTCTTATATGAGGCGAGTTTGTAGTTTACATTCCCTAGAAGAAACTAATATAACGATAAATAAACAATATTGTTATGCAAGCGATGGTATTCCAGAGATGTTTACCAACAATAATTGGATTACTTTTATTGATGTTATCATCATTATAATAATTATCATTATAATCAAAACAAATTGCGCAGTCCACATAGCGAATATTATTCATTGCACACTTACTACAATGGCATATATGACATACTACGTATAATGTCTTTAACATATAATCATTCACTTTGTAGTGCAATATCCTACCAATAAGCGACTTGAAGAAACCCTACATGTAGGTCGAACGGTGGCGATTAAAGTCATTCAGAGGAACGAGTGCATTCAACTGCGCTGTCGTATTATTTATTATTTGATGAGTGTGACATACACATGTTATTATAACAGTACCTAGTAGTGGTCGACTTTTATTTTCCATAATTTAATAAACTGCACGGTAGTCCATCGTGAGTGACGATGATTGATACAGCAACATTAACTAAAAACTCTAAAACAATTATTTGGATCAACTTGCACATACATACTATACATACTTATATGAAATTCTTAGCTGATAGAAACCCGACCAGAAACAACACATCATGCAAATTGAAGGAAACTCGATTTCGATGTGATTAAAAGTGCTCAGCGAAATGTAGAAGCTGTTTAACGCCTTCTTGGGAAAATAGCGATCTCCATGCTCTACATACTCGCGCGTCGAACACAAAATCATAGGATATTTATTTCCCGCAATGTGGCGTTACGTGTTTAATTAGAGGTGTTCTTTCTTTTATTGCACTTGCAGGTATTTAAACAACTATTTAATAAATGAGGGGCTGACATTCAAAACGTGCTTTGTCCAAAAATGTAGTTCGGAGATATGAGCAAAAAATGAAGAAAATAAGTGATACTTTTAATGAAAACACTACTTTTCTGTACACAATTTAAATAGTACACACTTTTTTTAGAACGTAATTATGACACCAAAATGATGTATTTGTTGCTTAAGTTTAAGAAGGAGCTCTTAACTCAATTTAAAATTTTTTGGACAAAGCACGTTTTGAATGTCACCTCCACAAATTGCTGTGTGGCGTTTATGCTAGAGATTATTGTGAAAATAATAGATAAGTAACAGGGCTGAACCTGCTCATAAACATTAAGTATAGGGTTGTGTTTATTTCTTGGACTACTAATAATTTTATGGTGGTTATTTCCTGGGAATAAGTCCAAAAAAGAAGTTTATGTTTCAATAAAATCTTTATTTAACAGAGGGCTGACGCGTTTCGTGGTGGCCTGCCACTTCATCAGAGCCTTCGCATATTTCAAACATTAAATTAACACAGATTCTAAAAAAGTAATTTAATAATTAATTTATAATAACATCCTAAAACTAAACTGACACTACATTGTAAAATTACTTTGTTCACTATATTTTAAATTTTCAAATTTGTGAATAACTTTGGATTTAAAATTCTTCTATTAATTTAAATGAATGGTTGACTGCATGGGGAGAAATATTAAGGTAACAAACAAACAAATTAAGTATAGTATACGAACGTACAGAATATTAATATAACAAATTTTACAAAAATTATATTATAATGAAAAAATTGAAATGACACACCCAAACCCACGAAATCTCTATCAATCAAAGTGGATGCATTACCACATTATATTCCAAACAATACAAAACATACAAAAATAGATAAAACAATTGGATCTTACCTTAGTGATGCGGGTTCTGCAGTAAAAGTGCAAGGGCAAGGTCGCAATGAATGAGAAACTAAAGTTGAATCGAATCAAAGTTCTTATTCACAAATTTGTTTCTTATTACGATTTGCCTCTTATTCGATTTGATTCTTATTGGAAGAGCGGACACGCGAGTGTCATTAATCACAAGGAAACGAATACCGAAATAAAGGCGAGTGACAGAGCCGTCAAAATATAAACAACGTTCTGGTTAGCGGAAGGTTCCAGCGCCTACTTGCTGTCGGCGCGGCTGTCGCGCACATGGGCTACTGCGATGTGCACCAGGCCGCGGCGCGGCGAAACAAAAGCTCGCTGTATTCCGATGCCGATGCCGCCGCGATGTTCCCTCGTTCTTCGTCGTTGGGCGACAAAATTCGTTCAACTTTCCCTCTCGCACGAGCACCGAGAGTATGCAGTGGAGGAGATAAAAAACACATGATGAAGCAGGACCGAGAAGGGAGAGTTGGGATATTTATTGATTAGACAGTTTCATGCACTGCGAGTGCTGCTGCATGCTGACATTTTTGGGGTGGAGAGCAGACGTGATCGGAATTTATTTTCGTATGTCTGTTTGAAAATTAAAAGCGCTAATAGGACATTATTACATTTTATCACCAGTGCTGATTATTAGTATGTTGGTGTAAATTAAGTGTTCATCATTTCCGACCCTTAATACTAAAGATACACAATTTGTCAGTTTAGAAGGAAAATAGTATATATACATACATACGGGGTTCATTCAAATCACTGGCGTTCTGCTTTAAAAAAAATCAAAAAAATATGTTTTACTCGTAACGTTTTCTTTGCTCGTTCAGTTTCTCCAAAGTTTTATTCAGATCGATTTCTTTGGCCATCCTTCGCTCGCTCAGTTTCTCCAACGTTTTAGATAGATCGTTTTCTTCGCCCATCTTTTGCTCGCTCAACTTCTTCAACGTTTTATTCTGATCGTTTTCTTCGCCCATCCTTCACTCACTCCGTTTCTCCAGCGTTTTATTCAGATCGTTCTCTTCGCCTATCCTTCGCTCGCTCAGTTTCTTCAATGTTTTATTCAGATCGTTTTCTTCGCCCATCCTTCGCTCGCTGTTTCTCTCGCGATTTATTTAGATCGTTTTCTTTGTCCATCCTTCGTTCGCTCAGTTTTCCCAACGTTTTATTCAGATCGTTTTCTTCGTCCATCCTTCGCTCGCTCAGATTTCCCAATGTTGTATTTAGATCGTTTTCTTAGTTTATCATTCGCTCGCTCAGTTTCTCCAAAGTTTTATTCTGATCGTTTTCTTCGCTCATCCTTCGCTCGCTGCACTCACTCAGTTTCCCTAACGTTGTATTCAGATCATTTTCTTCCACCATCCTTCGCTCGCTCAGTTTCTCCAACGTTTTATTCAGATCGTTTCCTTAGTTTATCCTTCGCTCACTCAGTTTCTCCAAAGTTTTATTCTGATCGTTTTCTTCGTTCATCTTTCGCTCGCTTCACTCGCTTAGTTTCTCCAATGTTTTATTCAGATCGTTTTCTTCGTCCATCCTTCGCTCGCTCAGTTTCCCCAAGGTTTTATTCAGATCGTTTTCTTAATTTATACTTCGCTCGCTTAGTTTCTCAAAAGTTTTATTCTGATCGTTTTCTTCGTTCATCCTTCGCTCGCTTCACTCGCTCAGTTTCCCCAACGTTTTATTCTGATCGTTTTCTTCGCTCATCCTTCGCTCGCTTCACTCGCTCAGTTTCCCCAACGTTTTATTCAGATCGTTTTCTTCCTCCATCCTTCGCTCGCTCAGTTTCCCCACGTTTTATGCAGATCGTTTTCTTAGTTTATACTTCGCTGGCTCAGTTTCTCTAAAGTTTTATTCTGATGATTTTCTTCGCTCATCTTTCGCCCGCTTCGCTCGCTCAGTTTCTCCAATGTTTTATTCAGATCGTTTTCTTCGCTCATTCTTCGCTCGCTCAGATTCCCCAACATTTTATTCGGCTCGTTTTCTTCCTCCATCCTTTGCTCGCTCAGTTTCCCCAACGATTTATTCAGATCGTTTTCTTAGTTTATACTTCGCTCGCTCAGTTTCTCTAAAGTTTTATTCTGTTTTTTGTCTTCGCTCATCTTTCGCTCGGTTCACTCGCTCGGATTCTCCAATGTTTTATTCAAATCGTTTTCTTCGCTTATCCTTCCCTCGCTCAGTTTCCCCAACATTTTATTCAGATCGTTTTCTTCCTTCATCCTTCGCTCGCTCAGTTTCCCCAACGTTTTATTCAGATCATTTTCTTCGTCCATCCTTCCCTCGCTCAGTTTCCCCAACGTTTTATTCAGATCGTTTTCTTCGTCCATCCTTCGCTCGCTCAGTTTCCCCAACTTTTTATTCCGATCGTTTTCTTAGTTTATCCTTCGCTCGCTCAGTTTCTCCAAAGTTTTATTTTGATCGTTTTCTTCGCTCATCCTTCGCTCGCTTCACTCGCTCAGTTTCTCCAATGCTTTATTCAGATCGTTTTCTTCGTCCATCCTTCGCTCGCTCAGTTTCTCCAACGTTTTATTCAGATCGTTTCCTTAGTTTATCCTTCGCTCACTCAGTTTCTCCAAAGATTTATTCAGATCGTTTTCTTCGTCAATCCTTCGGTCGCTCAGTTTCTCAAACATTTAATTCAGAACGTTTTCATCCTTATTTCGCTCAGTTTTTCTGATGTAGTATTTCAGTTTGTTTTCTTCGACAATCCTTCGCTGATTACGCTCACTCAGTTTATTTAATTTTTATATTTCGAACGTTTTCATAGACTATCCTTCATCCTCTAAGTTTATTTAATGTTTTATTTAGAACAAAACGAAAACGGCATAATGATAAACGTAGAGATAAAATTAATAAACAAATAAATAGTCTCTCTTATTGATGTTAATAATTTTACGAAACAACTAGTTTGGTATAAAAAATCGTCTTAAAAAGGACTACGTGAGGTTTTCTCCAAAATAGTTCTTACTAGATTAATAGAAGATTAAACATGGATACTTACTTCATAACATCTGTTTCTATTTGGGTTATAAATTATAATTTTCCCAACGCTTCGTTTAATAATAGTAACTTCTTCAGAAATATAATATGAAATATAAAATTAAATATGTCCTATCTCGTATTTTAATGACATTAAACAAACTACATCAATAGGGACCGACATAAAATTCCATCATTTTATTGCAACCTACAAAAATAAAAGAAATCGGATGTATATACACATAATTCGAGAATTTAATAATAAAACTAATATATGAATAACCTTTTAATGACAAAATCTACAATTATTATTGTAATGCACACATTGTATTTGTATAGGTACAAATTATAATATCTAAGTGTACATATTCTAGCTGCATTTTTTAAACAAATGTATCTAAAGATGATTCGCTTGATTGGTTTACTTTTAATTTTATTTTAATTTAAAACAAACACCTTTTCATATAATGTATTTTTTTTCAAATAATTTTATGCATGTTGCGATCTCAGCTAATGTATTAGGCAATTTTGGAAAAAGTAAAATGAATCTATTTGCAAGTAATTTTTATTAAAAAAGCTACCCTACTAATTTCGACCCTTCGCTAGGGTGATCCTCAGACTCAAACGCCTGAGGATGACCCTAGCGAAGGATCGACAACCTTGCGCAGTTTTTTTAAATAAAAATTACTTGCAAGTACATTTACTTTTCTTTCCAAAATAATTTTATTGTTCCGATACACTTTACTATATCTTCATTTGTAAGCATTTCTGCGGTTTCATTTTCTTTACTGCTCTCAGGATCACCGTCAACAGTTTTCAAATTGTCAATAATATTTGTAGCAATAATTTTTGGTTCTTGCTTGCAAGAACCATCTACAAACATAATTACCGTCGTAACGTACGTACGTCCGTCCGTCCGTCCGTCCGTCCGTCGGTAATTTTTCCATTTTAAGGAATATGATTTCTATGATAAGTGTGTATTGACGGTTGCGCCACTATGAAAAAATCGCATTTTAAAGAACATCAATGAGTTTTGTAAGGGAAAATTTAACTACTTGCATCAACAAATTAAAAAGCAACGAAATAAATTATTGTTTTGCTCTAATCGTTTA